>CABFWO010004975.1:0-28588 GCA_902155825.1 Timema genevievae
ATATGATGGCATAGAGCTTATTGTAATCATGAATGTCCTGGCATCTAGTCCAAATATGATGGCATAGAGCTTATTGTAATCATGAAATCACCGAGATTGTTGTTTGTTTCAGCATACAGTTTGATCTCTGCCTCTACTGTACACTTTGCATTTTTCTCGAAATTATCATATCATAACTGGAGACGCAAATCTCTGATTGCATAATTGATCGAAATCCCATGTTTTATATCATCGGCCAAAACTCGTTAAACGCCCTAAGTAAGTTTAATGGGTCGGTAGTGAGTAAAAAAGAAATAATTTGGTGCATTGTTTCAGTGGCGAAGATAATCCTTTGTTAGAGGTGATCTTGTTTAGGGGAATAAGGGACTAAGAAGACGGGAAGGGGGTTGTGAAGAATAGAAAGAAAATGCCTACTTTCTACGTTCAGTAGGTGAGGTGAGACATGAAACCTTACTGCCCATGAAAACAAAGAAGTGTGGGGGAGGTATTGTAGTTGGAATGGATATGATAGAGAAGAAATGTCATTTATTTCGCTTTGCTATAAGATATGTTTCGCTACCACCACATTAACACCTAAGCATTTTTTCAGGAGTTCATCATGCAGGGTGAAGTGAACTGAAAGGAATGGTTATTGGAGAGTTTATAGAAAAAACAAGATAAATCATGACTCTCAATACCTTCAAACTGTCAAGTACTAGCCTACAACAATATATTTTCCACGCATTCGCACATTTTGTTTTTCTGTCGCGAAACCCTAAAGGTTTATTTTAGCCACACCAAGATAACTTTTCTCAATATCGCTGTTGTGGTAAGATATTTAATAACATGTATCCAATTTTCAGGTAAGCGGTGTTTATGTTTTTAAAACCAATTTGGCTACATTGATATTACTTTTTCGTGCGTATAACCCGAATGGGTAGTAAGATTCGGTCATAATAATAATAATAATAATAATAATAATAATAATAATAATAATAATAATAATAATAATAAAAATACTCTTGTGCTGAGGAGAAACATAGCTCAATTAAATATCAGACCATATCTAATTTGGCATTTTCCATTACCTTTTAATTTAAATAGTTTTTAAGCTATTTATCATGTAGAAAATACATAACTATTTTTTTATCTGCAGTTATCTGTTCGTATCAATATTTTTAACGTAATATTTGGGTGTACTCCATCACTTCAACAACATCTAAAAAAAATAGATTTAATTAATTCTTTAACAGAACATGTAATCGGTGTAATCTAACGTGTTTAGTTACCTCACTGATACGATAGTTTAGTGACATGACATTGACGACTTCCCTCTAAACCCAGTAGTGCGCATGTTATATTTCAGGGTTACGCTCTGTGAGTCAGTGGCGGCCGGTAATGTATGAACTAGGGTGTTCACAAAATCAAAATTGTAATGAAGAATATTTTGCAATTATATACATACAGTTTTTATTATATAATACAATTACCAACATATAGTGAACCAATATAGAGTTTAACTAAATATCAATATAGCACATCCATACATATAAATAGGCATACATAAATTATATATGATTACTTCATTAGTGTGCTGTCTCAGTTATCACTTTGTGTTCAATGTGTAAAATCTGTTTCCTTTACAGAAACAGTCATAACTTCACTTAAGTCGTTAATATTGAAAAGGTACTTACTATTTTAACATTAAAACATATGGTTTCAACTTGAGATAATTTTCTTAATACATTTTACTAGATTTGTTGATGGGAATAATTTGCAATATGACGTTTATCCAACAAAGTTATTGTTATGTTTTACTTTTATTTCTCATTATAGCGTTATTCTGAGCAAACATTTTCAGTTTTCTATTTTTAAATCAGTACTATTTTTCATTATGACGTTATTCTCAAATAAATATTGCTATTTGTTAGAATTCAGTTTTAATTATTCCTCATAATGACGTTATTGTCAAAGGATTATTTTTATTATAAGGTTTTATATAACTTTTTCTAAGATATGACTTGATACTTACCTGATAACTTTAGATAATAATTCTTCTCAACTTATGAAGATGATAATAATTGTTATTATTTTTTCTACATTACAGTATCTGCTTGTGGCTTTATGGGGTAAACTTATGGTAAAACTGGCTACGAAAGCATTAATAACTGAACCTATGAACAACCACCAAACGAACATGGTATACAAATTAGGGCTAAAATATTCACTAATATAATATTAGTGAGGAAACAATTGAAATGTGTACCAATGCACGGTATATTCCAGAATTTATCATCCCAGCTATTAGATCAGTTTGAAAAATACGGGAACTGTTCCACGTGTATGGAAAAATGTGATTATACAGATGAGAGTCAATCTACAGAGAGTTAGACAGTGAAGTTGATGGACATGGAAGTTTCGAGGGTCAATCTATGATGAAACACAATTTAAAAAATCCATTGTTATATTTTTAAAGAGTGTTGAAAACAAGCTAAAGAGGGCTTACAAGCTACAACCATAAGCATGGAGTTTCTGAAAGGAAGAAAGCTGACCTTTTGTACATACATACATACATACATACATACATACATACATACATACATACATATTTACATACATATTTACATAAAAATTAACTGTTTATATCTATCCACCACATAGCTTTACAATAGTGGAACAGGCAAGGAAAGCTCACCGTTTTTAGGTTAAACAAGAATATTTACAACTGACGTAACATGGAAAATAATGGCATATTTGTGGAAATGTGTTTGTTCATGATTTTAATCTTTTTCGTTTATATGAAATATTATGACAAGCCATTCTTTCTCCGTGCATTTAGTTCTTTACAAAACCGAAAGCAGTGTACATAATACAAATAATCGATTGAATGACAGCCACATAGTAAAGCATCATTATAGTAGATGTTAACTTAGAATAAATAGTTTTTTTAATACAATTTTTTGTTGGCTAAATTTTTCACAAAAATTTGGTTTATCAGATGCCTTTTAATTTTTATATCCTGATAAATTAATTTATCACTGTTTACTAAATATTGCAATGCAACCACCTCCAAAAATATATTACAAACAAAAAATGCCTATGCTATGTCTTCTATTTACACTTTCAATAAGCTAATAATCATTTTATAATATAAATAATTGTGTTTTATGTATAGTGAAACAACGTTTAAACCCATATCAGTATATATATATATATTTTTTTTTAAAACGTCACTCACAAATCAACAGTAAAAAGAAAAACTGTTTTAAAGATGATTCGTTCAAATTGCTTGGTTACCTTAGACTGGATAGGGACTGGACTCAGGAGGGTCACAAACTGTTTGGTTACTTCAGAATGGATTGTGACTCGACTCAGGAGGGTCACAAACTGCTAGGTTACTTCAAAATGGATTGTGACTCGACTCAGGAGGGTCACAAACTGTTTGGTTACTTTATACTTGATATTAACTGGACTCCTGAAGGTCACAAACTGCTAGGTTACTTCAGACTGGATAGTGACTGGACTCATGAGGGTCACAAACTGTTTGGTTACTTTAGACTGTATAGTAAATTGACTCATCACGGTCACAAAC
Source organism: Timema genevievae (assembly GCA_902155825.1). Lineage (NCBI taxonomy): Eukaryota > Metazoa > Arthropoda > Insecta > Phasmatodea > Timematidae > Timema > Timema genevievae. The sequence continues at coordinate 3,572 of CABFWO010004975.1, forward strand.
TGTTTGGTTACTTTAGACTCGATAGTAACTGGACTCGTGAGGGTCACAAACTGTTTGGTTACTTTAGACTGTATAGTAAATCGACTCAGGGTCACAAACTGTTTGGTTACTTTATATTGGATAGTAACTTGACTCATCAGGGTCACAAACTGTTTGGTTACTTTAAACTGGATAGTCAATTGATTCATCAGGGTAACAACGTCTCAGTTTGTTTTAATCAGTTTGAATGGCTCAACGCTTGAGGGTTGTGACAGGGGAGATATTCAAAAGACTAAAATGTTCACAGAAACGATATGCACACTCCCAAGGTCAAATCTCCCTTAGAGCCACGTAATTCTGTCATGCACTTGCGCAATAGTGTTTTAATAAAAGGCCTTACACCAGTAAAGCGCTAATCACAATAGATAAAGTGATTGCTTAGTGCTATAAATTAGCACAAATATTTAGATATATTAATCAATTATTAAAAACTAAAATAGTATATATCTGTAATAAAAATATTGTGTGTAAACGTGCACATGTGCTAAGAAACAGGAGCCACCACTGCTGTGAGTTAGTGGATTATTAATTGTTTATAATTGTTATTTTCAATTATAAATTATCATTTTCGTCAACTATGGACTTATTTGACAGTGCATGAATCTACAATTGAAAACAAGTAATGATTCGCTTTACAACAATCATAATAGTTGTATATGCATGTATGTTGATATAAATAATAACTTAATATTAATTAGCTAATTCTTTTTATTATTATTATTATTATTATTATTATTATTATTATTATTAGCACCGCGTCTTACTACCCGTTCGGGTTATACGCACTTACACTAATGTGCAATGGAAGGGTGATTGTGAGATGAAATGGAGGACCTACAGTTTAACGTGGAATCCGAACCACGGTGGAGGCCTGGCATTCCTCACATTCACAAGTTGTGATTAATACACGTCTTGTCAGAGGTGAAGGAAGGGTTTGGCAATCAGATAAATCTGTGCCGGGACCGAGGATTGAACCCCGGACCCCCAGCACAGAAGTCTGACACCTTACCCCTAGACCACCAGGTCACCGCTAATTCTTTTAAAAGCAGCCACCAAAGCCTAATAATAAATACTCTATTTATAGCATTCACTATGATGATAAATCAACAGCTACTTTGTATTTTAAGCTCTGCAGAAATGTCATACCTCCCGTTTTATGATTTCTTCAATAAGTTTGTGACAACACAAGAAAAGCTAAGTGTATTTGAGTGTAAAAGAAAGAGCGAGAACATACAGTTATAGGAGAGGGTTAAAGTGTTAAGAAACGTGTGTTCTTTTCGTCACCTCTCTTCTATAGCTTATGTTTGTGTATTCTGGTAGCGACGCCTTGAGACGCCGACACTATCCCCTCTCCCATCAACCACCCCTAAACCCCAACTAACCCCCTACCACTATATACCCTCCCCCTATCTTTTCAGTGTAACCATGTACGACCACTGGCACCTCCGGTGGGCGACAATTGAAAACCAGAACTTTATACAGAAGGGCATGAGTTTTAGTGAAGTGGAACAACAGACTATGTCATTGGGTGATTTTTTTTTAGATGTGGATTGAAGGTGCGTAACTCATCAAGCTTCATTGGGCTTTTCTAGGGATGAGAAAAAAATAATTCCTAAAATATCTTTAAAAAGGATTGAATTTTACATTTACAAACGTTAGTAAATATACTTTTATAAATTTATACGCCAAGTCATATAATCTGCAGCTGTGAATTTTGTTAAATAGTATAAATATTTAATGTCACAGATCTTACAAACCATTCCGATTATACGTATTTTACTAACTACGCTAATGTATTAATGATTAAGGTTGAAATTAATGGACGTGTACCCACATTTTCGTGAAGCGAGAGGGATTTTTTTTTATGAAAAGCCATCCCCACTACACCTGATAGGGATTTGAAACTCGTTATCACTATCATTGGCAATCCAGTCTATTTTGAAAGTGACGCCTTAGCCTATTTAACCACTGGGGTGGGTAATAGAATAGTAACTTTATATCATGGTATCAATGGTGAGCAAAAAATAAGTGTACATGTGTGTCCTAAAAAATACTCGTATTGTGTTTACAACACAACTTGGCAAATACACTTATATTCTCATAATTTATAAGGCATTGACGTACATTCTAGAACAAGTTTTATTCCAGGTTTTATTCCAGGTTTTAGTTCTGTTCTTCGGTTGCATAGCCCACATCTGTAATAAAGGTTGCTAAGGTATCAGCGTCATCTTGATCTGGTTTGCCAGTGATGGGGAGGACAGGGTTTTTTAGTCCCAGACATATTAACTAAACATAGTTTTAATAGCTTTTCAGCAGCCTCCCCAGCAATGCGGATAAAGCTCTTCTAAATTCATCCCTGCTCTACTAGTGTAATTAATGAGAGCGTATAGCCCGAATGGTTACTAAGACGTGGTGTATACACAAACAAAGAGTACCATTGAGGATTCCAAACCATGTGGATATGAAGTTTGTTTCAGCCAGGATTAATAACACACTCTATCAGAGATAACACATCAACTACCGACGTTGCCTGCTTGGCGATTTAGAAGATATTTTGTGAAGCGGGCTTCATCTTAAAAAAAACTTTACGTACCCAAGCAGCAAGGCCATAGGTGAGAGGGGCGGGTTGGAGGGTTCAACCCGCCCCCAAACAAATTTATTAACAAAATATATACGGCTTTATTTATCGGTCCAACAATATAAAAAGTATAGTACATGTATAAATTAGGGGACTTTGTTACCTTAAAAAGCACTACAAAGAGCTTCTAGAGGTGCTTAATATTTAAAATTATGTCTAGCCTTTAGCAGTTATGGTGTTATGTTGCCATAGCAAACACTTCAAATAGCTTCTAGAGGTGTTTAGTATTTATAATTATGTCTAGTCTTCGGCAGATATGGTGTTATGTTGCCATAAAAAACACTTCAGATAGCTCATAGAACTTTTTATCATTTAAAAAAAATCTAGCCTCCGGCAATTGGGGTATGTGCCCACCAAACCACCCCTGAAATTATTGGCTGGCTATGGCCTTGCTAAGCAGTCCAAGCACTATCACACCTAGAAACCAATTTACGAAACAAAAATTAGAGGGAATAAAATTAGCAGTTTACTATGTGAAGCCTCTTGTTTATCTACTGATAACACTTCCCCTCTTCCTCTGACGAGTTTACACGGTTACGTGTTGGCTGTGCCCATGTGTGTTTGCACTCTGGGAAAAATAGCCCTGTGTGTTTGCACCCACTTAGTATTGAAATTTAAAAAAATACTATTTACTTACGAAAACATTTAATTTTTCCCAAGGTTTTACCAAATATTTTGTATGAGTCACATTTTTTTCAAATTTGTAATGGTTTTGGTCCAGCACGGTCGAAAAATGTGTCATCAGCAGAATATAGATATCATGTCAATGACTAATCTAACCTGGCCTAGCCTAACCTAACCTAACCTAACCTAACCTAGCCTACCAAGATTCCTTCATACTAGTAGTTCCGAAACGGGATCGATCAAGAAGTAAACGTCTTATACATATTCTTAGTGAGTTCCAGTTTCTAGTATCAAGGCTTTGACTCGCCGACGGGCGTGAACACTTAGGTTTATTTTAGGAGGGTGCTAACGCCTCTGATTTTTCAAAAGGCGCAACCAACACGCCAACAGTGTACACAGTCATTATACTATTTGTACCTTGATAGCATTGACTTGCCTTTTAAAATTACCGTTTTCTTTTTTCCTATTTTAGATAGACATATACTACCATGGACTTTTTAATATATATACTGGCAGGAAGACTCCTACAAGCCATTATACAGGATTTACAACAAATATGTTTACAATAAAAATACTTCAAGATAAAATTAATAACTTTGTGACACTTTAGGACTACTTTTATAATTATTTAACAATTTTGTTTGAATGTTATCTTTCGTGGAATGATACGTATATTCATTTAAATGGGAGATTCTATGTTTACCTGCCGTGACGTCACAGGAGGGCAATGTCCTTTAGTCCAAGTCTCAGATCACCTCAAAGGGTCTCTCATACAATTTATAACTATAGCGTGATGTCAATCAATTCAATAAACATAAAGACTCAGTCAGTGCTGCATTTTTCTTCTAAGATAATAGTTCCAGGTTTCCTTATCTTTTATCGTTGGTTAAATTAGGGTTTCACATTTAGAGTGATTAATTGTCGATTGGGAAGGAGGTTCTAAAATTCAGTCAGATTGTAATTATCGTCCTTATTTAATCAGTATTTTCATAAAGTGCACTTTTAATACTCCAAATTAAAACCAAAAGCACGAAAAGTCATGGACATAAGTGGCTTTCCTTCTAAAGTTTCCTCGACCAATGGAAGGTCGCAACTTGCAAGGAAAGGCTCAAATAAAGAATGCTCGAGGAATATCAAAAAGGGAAGGTTCCAAAGGCAAAAGACGTAGTTTGGGAGGGTAAGAGAGGGGGTGGAGGGGGTAGTGGGGGTTCGTTCCTGGATAAAATATTAACGACGGCCAACGACACTTTGCGACAGAGTAGAGAGAGAAAGTTTAGAGGTGGAAACGCTTTAGTGCTCATTTTCTCTCACGTTTTTCCCTCCAGCCGATTTTTCAACGCCTTTACTAAACCCTCATATTAGAAACAATAAATTGACTGCCGCTAGTCTCTGTCCTACAAATTCAATGCACAAATAAAGAAAAGTGATAATAAAAAAGAAGCTTCTTTATTTAGTTTACTTTCTGTATCGTATCTTATATTTCATCTCGGCTACCCGCGTATTTACACTAATAAAATAGCGTTGTGATATAAGGTAAACCTTAAAGGAAATTTATTCTCATTATCATGGAGGGATCATATAGTTATAAAACACCTGTGTGAGAGACGAACCCTGACATAACAATAACCAATGAAATCGATTTTTTCAGCCTTGAATCCATCGATGTGAATCTACTTTTATTTAGAATATTGGAAAGAAACCAAATCAGCCATTATTAACTGTCTATATCTATTTGCAAAAGTTGTAAAGTATGGCAAGTTCTAATTTATCTTTTATAATTCACAGAACCATTTGCATTATTAGATAATACTATTATTGAATAGTACAAATATCTGTCAACCCAGTTGAACAAACCAATACAAGGAAAACTTAATTTATTAAAGTATCTTAAACATATTATTTCAAGAATTAAATCCTTTGAATACAAACTAGGTGAGAAAGAAGCCCCACACAAAGAAAAATTCAAAAACATTCTGATTTCAAATCATTAGAAATAAGCGTATTAAATTCCCTATACAATAAATAACCTGACACTCTCTAAAATTGTGAATATAAGAACCAGCACTTATAAATAATAATACTTTAAATATTACACAGAGTTAAAATATGGAAAAAGTTTATTTAACTAAACCTATTGATAACACTGTTACTATTTAACATAAATGACTTAGAGTAGATGATAAATCAATAATTTTCTTTAAATAATATTCATAATTATCGCCTATTTATGACGAAATACTCATTTAGTCTGAGTGGCCGAAAGATAGTAATAATTTTATTCACGGCCAGGTATACTCTAGTGTTTTTTTCCGTTAACAGATCCAACTCTCTCTCAACACGAATGAAAGTACGTTTATTCTTAAATCCATCCTCCTAGTCTTTACCCATTTATATAATATACATGCAGAGCACGCGTGGTTAATGAGACGCAGTGAAAATAAAACAAAAATGTCAGTAAATTCCATTTGCGCATGCCTAATTTTTATCATAAAGGACATCAATCGAGACTGACAACTTTCTATACATGTTTTTTAACCCAAATGAATAATGTGTGCTAATGATTCTCTATGTTCCTATAATTTGTGTCAACCAAGTACTAAGCCTTATTTTGGGCAGAGATAGTTTGACGATAGTTCAACCCACAACAGATTCAATACAAGAATTGTAAACTGGTGAACAAAAGAATAATGTGTGTGTTTGTGGTTCCTATCTATTCTACTATTATTATCACCACATCTTACTACCCGTTCGGGTTATACGCACTCTATTCTACTGCTTGAATAGTCGGTGCAGGTCAAAACGTGACTTTAGATGGAGGCCTATTTAGTGAATAGTAATGATTTAACACTGTCCCTCCGATAGGAATATGTAAATATTCTGACGCTATAAAAATTGTCTATATGTGTTATGAAGAGCTGTCCAAAATATAATGTTGGGCTAATAATACTCATTTCAGGCCAAAATACGACGGTGACCATATTAATTATTACGTCCTGATAAGTCCAACTGAAAGTAAATATGTCTGCAAGAATGTTCAAAGTGGCACTGAAACAAGGAGATGAATTCATTAAGTTATTTCCTAATAATCTTATAATTTGTGTTGTCTATAATTTCTGAATTTAACTCCATTTTAATGAGTGATATGCCCTGTTCACGGCCCTGCACATTTAGTATAATTTAACTAAATGATTGAACTAAAATCTCCCTCAGTGCAAGTGAATTCAATCTTAAGACTTCAACTCCCTTGTTTCAGTGACCGAGTGGTCTAAAGTGTAAGGTGGCGGCCAGACTGGGTGAGCGACTAAAATATAAAATAAAACACATTGATTGTAATGAGAGGTGGCCAGACTGGAGCGCGCGCTCGACCCTGTACAGTCTAGTTTACAGGCGCTAGGCAATATTATTGTATGTTGGTTCATTGAGTGCTAGAAAACTTCTCATTTTGACATTTTTATTAATATCGATAGGTTTATCATTACTAACGGCCTAATTTAATTAGTAAGATCATAAACCATATATATATACATACATATACATATATATACATATGAAATGAAAAAGTATATGCATATATATGTATATACATATTATATATATGTAAAACTGATATGTTAAAAAGCTTTAATATTATCAAAGTAGGCCTTTACAAATAAGAATCACCATTAGCGTGGAGAGAGGATGAGAATACCACAACAATAAATCACTTGTTAAAACCCCCCTCAGTTCACTGAGCCAAGATTCGGAGCCTCCTCATCAACAACTAACGAGAGCTATCTGCTAATCACGCGCTCGTCAGTGTGGCCACCCAGTCGCTTGCGCACTCGCTCGCGCGCTCGCTCGCACACTTTTCAGTCTGGCCGAACCCTAAGGGAAAATTAGGGTTCAAATTCCGGTTGGATTTATTGTTGATGGTTTTTCCTAAATGCTATTCCGGTCTACCTTCAAACAAATGTGAGTACACGTACTCTTAATTTAATATCATTCATCCCTAACACTTTGGCTTAGTTCACATGCGTATAGACCTAATGGGTAAGTAATACACGGTACTAGAAAATATACTGATGCCCTCTTGGAGAATTTTTGACATGTGTAGAATATTTGTGATTGTTTGAATTGCGTTTAAATAATATCTTGACGTGAATAACGCTTGATGCTATAACCAGCTCTTTTATTCTTCATTTAATTCCTTAACCTTATCGCATCACCATTTTTATATTGTGTCAGAAGATCATCTCTATAAATTCTGTTGTAAGTTTGAACCACTAAATGCCGTAGAGTCAACTCATCACTACCTTGTAAATAATGCTTATTGACAAGCTTAAGAAACAAAACAAATTACTGAGACAGTATCAGAACAAATTTAGTCATTTATTTGGCATAATTTTTAACAATTGAGCTCGTCAGAACTAGGCTGTCGTGAGATTTGCTCACCCTAATATATTTATCTATACGGTCTGTTAGGTAAGTACACATTTGAATTACAGAAATTATAGCACGAATACAGAATCATTAATTTTGTGAATGTTGTTGCCATTAGTTGGGTATATATGGATGATACTGGTCTCACGAATTTTCAGGTCAACCACGATGAATATTCACTGTAAGTAAAAACCAGCAGAAAACTAAATTTATAGTTTAAATTAGCTGATAATATTCTTAGGGTTAATTTTGGCTCAGATAAGAATCCTTCTCGTCTATGTTTAAATATGCTGTAGAGAATTGATTAGGAATGTAAATCTCAGATTAAATGTAGCCACATTCGCGTGGAGAGTTGAGTGAGAAATCATTTAGGAAGTACCATTTTCAGTAATCCCAACTGTAATTCAAACCCTGACCTCCTCATAATCAACAAACAAGGGTAAAGTAGATTGACGTTTTTTCCACGTGTCCACATAGATGTTTTAGTATTCTTAGAATTATGGTGAAGGGGTGAATACATTTAAGGAAACTAAAGGGAAGTATAATCTTTGTCAAATCTTTACTCTTCAATTGTCAACTGTTTATATTAACAGATTATTAAAGATGATTAGTTCAGCAACAGTTGAATAAAAATTATTAAATAATATATCGCTTTAATAAGTAAAATATTTTTTTGTTACCACGTTTCATTACTGTTTTGGTTTATAAGCATACGAACTAATTACAGAAATGTCTTAGAGATGAAGAAGGTTGAATTTAAGGGTAGTGTACCTGGAGGAAGAAAGAAAAACCACTTAGGAAAAGCCACCCTCAATACAACTAGTAGGGACTGGAACAGTTTTTGATAGTTAGCACTTTTTTTTTTTGTTTTTGTTTTTTCATTTACAAAAATGCTTCTCGTTGAAAATAGTTTCCTCAAGCTTAGGAAGTGTGTGGCCTCTTGTTTCGAAGGAGGATTATTCAGTTCTTGTTCGTGTTACACTCAGAGTTTTGACCAACTTGTGTGTTATTACTTTAAATTACGAAGAAGATGAAAAACAAGCTAATACTTAAGCGCACAAAGATTAACATCTGGATAACTGCATATGAATATGAGTGACACGCTACCCACCAACCACTAAAATAAACAAAAATGGTGGATGTAGTTTAATATTCTTATTAAGTTACACAACAAATGTACTTATGTTTTTATTTGAATCTATTTATGTTTAAAAAATTAATATACTTTACATTTTATGGGATTAAAGGTTCATCTTAATACAAAAAACTTAATAACATTTTAAAATGATCTTCCTTAACATATGAACCAATTTTACAGAATCCACTACGATCGATCAAAGATATGATGGTAAATCCTAAGTACAAGTTAAAATAATAGCCAATAAATATTACGGCAAATCTTGTATCTGTGTTTCTCGCGATATAAGTTGACATTTTGAAAGTAGCCCATAGACTCAATGAGTTTGGAACTCTATGCCTTAGACCATATTTTGAAATCCGAAGTATTTTTTTATCACCACGTCTTACTACCTGATCAGGTTATACACATATATGGGATAGATATGAGGAAAGAAGCAATTTAGAGATAATCAACCCACATTTGCATGTAAGGATAGTGGTAAACCATTTAGTGTTGTTACTCATAAATGATTTCCAACCTTCTCTCCATGCAAATGTGTGTGTATTTCCTATCATTTCTACCTAATTCATCTCTACTCTACTAGTGGTATTAATTGATTGCTGTCCGAACTCGTAATTAGATGTAGTGGAAAATTAGATATTGAAAATATTATAAAAATATAAATGTTCCCCATTCTAATGTATGTGCTTTATATATTTATTTTCAAACAAAATAATCGAATAAAAAGACGTTTACACTTTCAAATTTGTTAGAAGATTCCAAATACCTAGTGACTGATATTCATAAATTAGTTGAACATTCCGGAAACTCATCTTCATGGAACTCTCTCCAATTTTATATAAAAGTTGTTTATGTAAAAACCTGAATAAAATATTGAGTAATTTATTCATAGTGATTTTCTTTTATACAATCCTATTCATTACAATAAGACACTAGTGCGAAGTGTGTTCGTTCCTTTAAAATCAGTCATTTCTATCGTGTTTCACAACATTTCTAGTTTAGAAATACATTTCTCTAAGAAATAAAACTCATTCCAAACACTTCCTTCGCAACACAAAACATGGCGACCATCTTTGAGTTGAAGCTTATTAAGTTACTAAACTTTCAACTCTGTAATCTATTTTAATTTGAACAAATATTCTCACTTTAAAGCTAAAAGACCATTTGATTACAATTTTTACCCCCTTTTCTCTTATTCATAAGATTTTAATCCCTATTTATTTTATTTACAAATATTTACCCCTTTTATTTCATATATACTTATAAATATAGCTTTAAAAAGTCTAAGCTATTCTCATAAACATGGAGTTGGGGTTTCTTGATTACCAGAATTAGCTTTCATTAGCTGTGGAATGAGATAAGGAAAAGGATAGAAGGAGAAACGGAGAAAGAATCAAAGGAAACGAGAATGAAAATAAAGAGGGAGGGAGGATAATTTATTTCCTTCTAATTGCATCTGGAACGGAGCCCTAGCAAATTAAGACCACCCCTCTCCGTCTTACTAGTTGAAAGTGTAGCGTTCGTCTCTATTTAAGCGGTCGCTTGTCTTCTAAGTTCTTTTGTGCATGTCTAGGTTCCAATTAGTTTATGGTTTGATTTACATCTCTGTCAGAGCATTTGATAAAATAAACCAAATTTGTTTGATAGTAAACTTTTCATACGAGAATCTCTTTTTAGAATAGATTTACACGCACGCGCGTGTGTTTACATAGACGAGATTTATATTATAATTAGAGCCCACTTATAATCTAAACTCAGAGAATAACTCTTGCCTTAAGCCACAGTCAAGGTATCCCACATTTGGGGGCAAGAGAGCTAAGGAGTCAAACTAATCTGGTCTGGTGCGTTGGTGAAAAGTAAATGGGGTGCGAATCCTGACAGGTGTAATGAGGATAATTTATTATAAATGGTTTTATACTCTCCCTCCACATTCACCTTAGTTGTTACTTTCCTCATCTCTACCACATTAGTGTAAACATGCTAAGAACCCAGACGGGTAGTAAGACGCGATATAAGGAAACAATGCACATTTATGTTTTTATTGTTATTTTCTTTAGCATCACATATTACTACCCGATCGGATCATATGCCCATGTACTAATTACGCTAAGGGTATAAGGGATTAGGATGGTTATGTTTATAGGAAGTGTACCGAGATTTGCATGGAGGGAGATTGGAAAACCATTATGGAAAAACCACCCTCAGTACACCCAACCTATATTCTAACCTTGATCTCCCTGTTATTGGCAGTCCACTCTACTGCGAGGGTTGCGCGTTAGACCACGTGGCCACCGAAGTGGGATTATTGTTCTCAATATAAGTCAAAATCGTTGAGCATTACTATCCAAACAATATTTTGGTTCGAATCCCAACTAGTCCAAAATGTATTCTTCGCAAGGAACGCCCATCCTGATTGTTAAGTGGTAATGATGGTCAATCTTTTTATGGGGTGACCTAGTTTTTTATTTTGAGTGGTCTTATGCTGACCAGGCTATTTAATGCTTTGAAACGGATTAGTAATTCAGTTAAATCATTAAATACAGGAACGATAGGGGTGGGAGAGTAGAAGAAGGCATACTTTTCAAGGTCAAGCTGGTTTGTGTTGTCAAGAAAGGGAATAATACAAATTTAAATCCCAGGATAAAAATACAAATTTAAATCCCAGGATAAAAAGGTGGATCCTAGCTAGAGCCGAGTGTGCAGGTACAAAGCGATCACAAACCTGCTGTGCCTTAAACGCACTATAATAAATATAATGGATTAGATGATATAAATATTTAATATATTGTATACCAGAAACTTGAATATAAATAATGTATACATTTTATAAAGAATTATATGTTTTACTAAGTTTTTAAAACCTTTTTGCACTGAGTCTTGCTTCAGTTTGTGCTTGCTACATATTTACACTAATTAGGTAAGGATGAGTAGGGTAGAATCGAGAGGAAATACACCCACATATGGTCGTGCGTAACAGTTTAGGGGAAACACCTTAAACACCCAGCTGGTGTTTGAACCTTTAGGTTTTATCACTAGCAAACTAGATTAGACAAGTTAAATTACCTTTCTATACGTGCCTGCCGTTTCAGGCAAAACATTTTTTTAAATTGTTTTTTATCCTGCCAGGTTGCTATGGTAGCGCTGTGTTTGGTGAGTAGACCTCCTTTGTCAATCCGTGGGTAGAATGTTCGAGATCATGAGCTGCAGGAGAGATTCTTCCGTGTCTTGGAGAGAAAGAGTTTGTATTCAATGTTGATGCAATACAAATTGTATGCTGAGTCATAATCTAACATTATTTGGTGAACTTGGTGTAAAGTGCTTGCCTCAGGATACGAATATCTTGGGTTCAAACTCAGCTGAGGTTGACGGATTTTTCTTGAGCGATCCGTAGCGCAATTTCCTTCGAAGGGGATGTAAAGCCGCAGTTCCATGTCGATTGTGGCTTATAAAATAAACCTGTCAGGTATATTAAAATACCCTTCTCGTTCATGGAAATTCTCGTTTGCTGAAATAATAAGTCAGTTCAGAAAGTGTACGTTGAATACCTAAAATAAAATAATTAATATTCTCCTTCTTAAGTCAACCATTCGAAGGTTAATTTGATGTGATTTATATCCGCTCTTCAGTGGGCTAGTGATGCCTGCACCATCTGGTAGGAATACCATGTACTAGAGGAGTCCAGGAGATGTAGTGTTTCCTCGATGATTTCCACACTGAATGTCTATGAGCGAGAGTGAAAGGGCCTACCAATTTTGCCAGGAAAGGTATTCTCACATACCTTCCAAGGTCATCTTACAAACCACAATTGACACAGGACAGACAGTCTTACTTCCCCTCCTAAGGAAGTTGTGCTACGTATTTTCATCCCTCAAGAAAAATCTATAAACCCCTGCTGGGTTTGAACCCACGAACATCGAGATCGGAGGTGAATACTTTACCCCAAGACCACCAAGGTTCACTATTTAATATTCGAGCCAGAATTTTCTCCTACAGGTTTATTTCCTAAAGTTTCTATTTTTTTTTTTTAATAATATGAGGTAGTGCAAAATGTGTCCAGGGCTATTCCCGGTTATCGAGAAATATTTTTTTTTTTAAAAAAACTCAATTTTAACGTTGTATCCGCCACATTGGATTCACCATCTTGGATTTTTAATGTTTCGGATTTTTATCATAAATATGTCATAATAAATATTGTCCATACCAAATGTCAACCCTCTGAGGTATCCGTAGTTGCGAGAGAAAGCCCGCCCTATTTGGGCAACTGACATTACACGGGTTTTATTTATGTGGACTAGTATATAACTAAGATCTAAATACTTTAAATTCATATGTAGTTATTTAATATGTAATGGAATGTTCATATTTACATGCCTAAACCTGGGGGTCTGGGAGTCATCTAACCTACTTCTCTTCAAACAAATTGTTAATAATCTGTCTTGATTGGATTTATTGGTGTACAGAGATATTCGCACAAGGCTCACAGCTCTTACAGCCCCACATGTTTAAAATGTATTACAATTTATTCAAGAAGGAGATATTGATCGTATCTCTATATCTCCTTCAGGTGGATTTCACCCAGATTCAGCATAGATAGCACTACACTTTCTATATTATATATAAATTTAAAAAAAGTTTATTTAAAATAAAATTTAAAATAAACAATGATTTAGTTTGATATTAATAAGATATCATTAAATTCAAACTATTTCATAAAATAAAACACTTGGTCTTTGCCAGGATATTTAAGAAGCTGTTTCTTTTTTAGCGAGATAATAAAAATAACCCATGGAGAAAAACATTTCTAAACGATATAAAAACAATTAACAAATAGAGTCGATCAATTAAATCTTAAGCTTTTTATCTATTTTTTAAAAGTGCTTGTTAAATAGAATTGATTTTTTGTTCTGTGGATGTTCATGGCTAAACGAGCTTTGATTTTAAAAAATATATAGTTTAAGCTATGACTAAGATTTTAATTTTAATAATGTTACGATCGTCCTATTTAAAATTTGCTCATGGATTTGGATACATATTTTTGCATTGATATTTTAAGACCTGTTATATATATGTAATCGTATAACTGCTCTAAGCCACCAATTAACATTTCTAGAAACTCAAAAAGTTTGGGGATAGCTAAAACAAAACAACTGAAAATACACAAATACGATTATTTACTTTGTTCTACGCTTTTATTTGTGTGAAGATTTTTAATTTATAACAATCGCATGCCCCAATCCACCATTTATTATTTTATTAATACCTGTACGTTTACTAAATGACGATGTTATTTAAGAATTCTTAGGAAAGATATATTCTCATTTTTATCACTCAATTAAGTCAAGGAAATCGATAGGATGAAATCTAGTATTCCGATCTAACTATTAAAATAGTGTTTGGAGGTAACCAAGTAAACCCCCCCTCTCCCTGTTGATCGGAACTGAAAGTTTCCATCGCACAGTGATTGAAACTTTGTTGGAGGAAGGTGTTAAGGGGTGAGAAAGGGTGATGCGAGGGGTGGTAGTGGCGGTGTTAAGGGTTTGTTTGAAAGAAGGAAATAAAGGGGGAGGGGTTATAGGGAGCAGGGAATTGACGGGGTGTGCTACACATCGATGCGTCCGGCTAGCGGACGGTTGAATGGTTCGTTACGGCGAGTTAACGGCGTCCACAGAGGAGGTAAAAATAAGTGAGAGTCAGCGGATAGGCATTAACGATTTAGCGAACTCTTGAACGAATCAATAATCTAACGAGCAATGGTATTTCTGAAAGTTGAGACCTGAGGGAGGAATTATATTACTTGAGACCACGTGTTTGCATTAGAGTTCCATAATGAGCATTTCTCCATGGCTGAGTGGAGAATATGGCCGATTAAGTGTCCAGGAGATCTTGTTTTGATCAAAGGTGAGATTTAATGGGAATGCGACTAGGCTCAGGTGCTAAATTAGACTCAAATGTGTTGATAGCTGCTTCGTTGGTCAAATTGTTTATGACGTCACTCTCGCTATAGACTGGACTGCTGATAACAGGGAGAAAGAGGTTGGATTCCAAGTCAGGTGTACTTAGGGTGGTTTTTCATGAATGGTTCTCAATTCCCTCTCCCCGCAAATACGATTACACTTATTCTAAATTCAAACTTTCTAACCTCTACTTAATTTGCGTAATTAGTATATATTCGTATAACTTGAACAGGTATTAAAACGTGGTGCTAAACAAATTACGATATATCTCGTAGCCAAATCTCGCAAGGTTGGCGTATCCGACTCTTAGAACTGTGTGAGTTTTTACCCTTTATCCAGACTATTTCTGGTGAATTAATTTTTAGCACCGCGTCTTACTACCCATTCCGGCTATACGGTTATGTACTAATTACACCAGTGGTTTTAGGGATTAGTAAGAAGGCTATATTTAGAGGATGTTGTAGCGAACATGGCTTTCAAACCTGATCAAATCTGTTACGTAAGATGGATTGTTTCATAAAAAGGCTGCCAAAAGCCTCTTGACTCGCTCGCCTGACATGGGAAACTATTTAATACTTTTATTTTCTTAAAGGGTTTGCTTTTATCTTTAAATGTGATTATTATTATTATAATAACAACTATGGGTTTTAAATATTATAAGTTTTAATATTTTATTAACGTAGTTCTTTTACTAACTGGTCCGAGCGTTGTATCGAGGAACTTTGGAAGTGATCACGATGGTCTTGAAATGTTCAATGCTTTCATAGATTTGTAATAACTTGAATGAAACCACGACTATCTAAAAGGCATTGAGTTGGGTCTCTTCTGTTGACAGTAACTTCTGTTTATTTACGATATATCTCCTTCAATAAACTATATAAATATGGTAATATGATTTACTTTTGTATGTTTTAAAGAAACTCTCGGCCCTCGTAGATGAAAATGTATATGTAGATTAATTAATATAGTTGTAAAGAGATTTGTTAAGTTTACGCTATGATAATTAAATGACTTTTTGATATTTATAAAATAAATTAGTAAGTTTACTAGCGAATACTGTGTTTATTATTATCTGAATCGAGGAAGACAATAACAGAAGGCAATGCGCGAACTCCGATAAGAAAATCGGTTTAAGAACGATGCTACAACTAATATTTATTGTTGATGTGAAAGTAAAATAATTCCTGGTATTTTCTTGAATTCGGGAATAAAAACACCGAAACTTGAAGAGCATGTTGTGGAACGTAGTAGGTCTGTTTCTTTAATGGACCTGCCAAAGTATCAACAGGAATCAACAGTTTTTTTTGTTCTGTTCAACAAGCGAAGCAGAATCCAAAAGAATATTTATCTTTTCAAATTTATTACCTTTTGTGAAGGGAGGATGACCTCACATTCACGATTAATTTAAGTACTCATCTCGATGGACATTTATTTCTTATTCAAGCTTAAATCTAAGGGTTCCATGGTTAATAAAATGTTGGTAAAAAAAACCCAAAACAAATTCATGTTGAATTTTAAAAGTTAACACTTTTGGATCCATCTTGATGATTGCAAAAGAATGTGTCTAAATAACACATAACTGGTTTTCGAAAGACTTTAAACATACCCCATTAATAAATATCCATAATTAATTATTGTCCATACAGATGAAATCAATCTAAATTTTATTTAACTAACCAGCCTGCATCTTGTCGAACTTTGACAGCTTATATAAGTAAGCAAATTATTATCTACTGGCCTTACTAAGATAGCCGATATCTTCAAAAAAGTATCTCTTAAATTTAACATTTCAAGATAAAATTAGAATTCTAATTACCTCGCACTGTTCGCAAACGGCCATAGCTTTATGAATTCAAAGCGTTGCGTAAAATACTTTAATGGTCCAAATATTGGGGGTGTCGAATCAAAACCAGGCCAAACCCTAATTATAAGTAGAATTATTATTAGTGAAGTCTTAGGTGCTAGTAAATTAGCTCTTATTGGTCAGTAACCCTAAAAAAATCAACAATCTTTTTCTTATATTGATAATATAGCAACACATTAGATATTATTACCTACCTTAAAATTTATTGCATTGGTTTCTTAATTCAAATATTTACTTTCACTTTCTTAATTATTTATAACTTCATTGGTATTCATAACAAAAAATAGTAGACATAATACTTAATACCAAGGCACAGTACCAAAAACATGAAAATCTGGCTAACATGACGTAAACAGATTAAAATTTAAATTACAGAGAGGTATGTATAGCCTAAGTATAGTTATAAGTGAAAGTATTGATCTACAGAAGAATATGTAGAAGTTAAGATGTTGATTTATAGATGGATACGTAGAAGTAAAAGGGTGTTTGTCTACAAAGGAGATGTACAGTTAAGGTGTGTATTAAGGCCTCAATATTTATTTGACTAATTTGTATACTAAGAAAACCTACTGATAATAGGTTATAAATTATACTGGAATAAATATATTTTTTTCAAGTGATAGCAATAAGCCTTCATTCTCTAAATAAAAACGATAAAACAGTCAAATTATTCCTTCGAAAGTTAATATTAAGTATTTTATAGCTAATTGTTACTTTTTATAAAGTTATATATATATATTGAAGTGTTAGGAATTTATTAGTTATGAATTGTTTAAATTTAAATAGATATTAGACTAAATATATTGAGTAATAAATGTTAAAACAATATGGTAAAAATATATGTTATAAAACGCGTTATTTTAAATTTAAAGCCTAGCCTGTATATTTGAATATTCTTCTTTATGACTGGCTCCTACTAATCTTGATTTATTTTAATGAGGATGTTCGATAGACAAACAGTATAAATTTCCAATTATCTTTAAAGTCGCATATTAGTTTAGTTTGCGACACCTGTTAGAAAAATATTTGTAGTGGTTTAGTCCTGTGTTCATTGAAATATTTCATTTTGGAAGGTTTCGTTGCCCATATCCCCATGCCCATTCATCATCTTGTTACACCTGGCTAATTTCTTGCCGGTGGAAATCCTGAGTGGTAGCTTCCAAAAGTTTCTGATCATTATTTATTTGAAGAGAAAGGGCATTGGTGCAAGTCCATTGGGGAACGAGATATACTTCAGATACTGAAGTATCGCCTTATTGAGTCTTCCTTAGAAATAGAAGGTGGAGGAAAAATGAAGTTATAGATGTGTTGGTTGGAGAATAGAGAGTGCACAGCATAGTTATAGCTGTTGTAGAAACGGTGTCAGTATGTTGACACAAATACCTTCAGCGGGTCTCAAACTGTACTCCATGGCAGTCTGCCAAGTGCTCCTCACAGGGGACTACTGGTAAATTATAGTATGACACACCCCTGTAGTACCTTAACTCCTACTAATACAGGCAGGAAGATAGGACCACAAAAGGTAAAAACACAAATTAGATAGAGAGTAGATATCATTTTAATGATCAATTTTAAGAAACACTACAAAAGGTCAATTATAAATTATAGTGAGATAAGATTCGTCCAGTAATTAGATAAAACAACTACTCAAGACCCGCATCGGTGGTGTAGTTGGCTAACGCGCTAGTCGTGTTGAGCTCGACTGCCGAGGACGGGGAGATCGAGGTTCGAATCTCGGTCGGGTGAACTGGGGGTGGTTTTTCCTAAATGGTTTTCCACTCTCCCTCCACGCAAATGCGGGTTCACTTCCTCTAAATTCAACCTTACCAATTCCTAATCCATTAGCGTAATTAGTACTTAAGCGTATAACCCGAATGGGTATTAAGACTCGGTGCTAAATAATAATAGTAATAATAATAATAATAACTACTCAAGATCACTGAAGCTACACTAGTATGTAGCGATAATAACAACCAAAGTCGGTGACCTGGTGGTCTAGGGGTAAGGTGTCAGACTTCTGTGCTTGGGGTCCGGAGTTCAATCCTCGGTCCCGACACAGATTTATCTGATTGCCAAACCCTTCCTTCACCTCTGACGAGATGTGTATTAATCACAACTTGTGAATGTGAGGAATGCCAGGCCTCTACCGTGGTTCGGATTCCACGTTAAACTGTAGGTCATCCATTTCATCTCACAATCACCCTACCATTGCACATTAGCGTAAGTGCGTATAACCCGAACGGGTAGTAAGACGCGGTGCTAATAATAATAATAACAACCAAAGTAGGTTATTACATATCATAGATGAGTTCAGTCACTCTGACCTTCGTACTCTGAGTCAAACGTAAACCATGTGAGCTTCAAGTTTATCAATCATCATACAGTAATGGTCAAATTAATACAAGCTAAATGGGTTGTTTCCTTCTAGTTAGGACAGGCCCAAATAAACAAGTGCCTCATGAAATGACACACGAACCAGCGATACACATGTATTAAATAAAAACAAGGTCGTTAGACCACCAAACATAGACTTAAGGGTGAGTTCCACCCCGTCACTAATATTCAGCAAGACATCAGGGGTACTATAGCCCTGCGAATAAGCAATAGGAAATTAGTACTGACCGTACTAACATGAAAGAATGAGAGAAGGGCCTAAGGGGCAAAATAGATTAATATAGACTTTCTCTCGTTGCTTTATGATATAGTTGTAAGTTAGTGTTAGATAAATTGTACTCTAAAGTTACACTTAGTGCTGCAGTTCACCGACAGAGGTTTACACATTAATATGTATCTATGCTGAAGCCGTTTCAGCTATAATCTCCTATCAATAAATAGCCAATAGTGAGTGTACTGAAACATGGTTCCTTAAGTAAGGTCAACAATAAGATAGAATACGTTTATCAAACAATATCACCCAAATCAGGGATGTAATTAGTTACAATAACATGATGTTACAATTAGCTATACTTTTATTTATGTTATTTTATTTACCACCACGTCTTACTACCCGTTCGGTTTATACGCACAAGTATTAATTACGATAATGGATTAGGAATAATTGTGAATGTTGAATTTAGAGGGAAATGAACCCGCACTTGCTTGGGGGGAGAGTGGAAAACTATTCAGGAACTCCTCCCCCCCCTCCCCCAGTTCACTCTAGCGAGATTCGAACCTTAATATCCCCGTCCTCGGCAGTCTGGCTCAACACGGCATTAACGCGTTAGCCAACTACGCCACCGAGGCGGGTATTTAACTCTACTAAACTGACAAAATCACTCAACTATTGTAATTAATTAGTGAGAGCACATCAGCCTAGCGCTATTTGACAACAAGCGCTACCAGACTATGTCACCCAACATTGGGTAGCATTAATTTAAAGTAATTTTGCCCTATATAATAATACCAGATATACTACTAATTAGACAACATGACCCATAAAGGGGTTCATACAAAACAATTAAGTCTGACCGACAACTTATTACTCAATTCAGTCCTAATGAAACCAAGTCATCCACAACGGGGTATACTAAACACAATTTAGGTGACCCTACATTTTATAAATTGTACTGATGTTACCAAAAAACCCCGACACGGTATTAATAGCTTAGTTACTGTCTGAATATCTCCGTCCCGCAGGTGAAACCAGTCTCTCCTGCACGAGAAAATAAACGATTGATCATTTTACTAGGTTGAAGTCTTCCCTCCGTGTTGACCAAGTGTTGAATGCAATGTCTTGCTTGGAGTAATCCATTTTATGTCCACCACGTGAGCTGAGGTAAGTGGAGGAGATGGAGGCGGGACGAGGCTCCTCCTCCCTTGGTATTCTAGAACATCGTTAAGGCACCCTTACACGATCAATATTATTACACAATATTACGTACTGCACAATAATATTGGCCGTGTAAGGGTCATATTGGAGGTTTGCGCAGTATATTGAGGAATATCAAACTTTTTAATATGTATTGAAGCTTCGTCAATATTATCGCACCGTGTAAGGCCGTTATTGCGCAATACAGCCCAGTCTGTTTACGATCTTCCTCTGATGGTTCTGTTTTCTCTGACCTAAAATACCGGCAATGTCTGTTTCGGAGTAAAAAAGGAACAAATAAAGAAGAGGTAAGCGAAATTAGTTTATTTATGTGGTGTAGGCCTATTTGTAATAATAAATAAATAATTCCAGAGATATGTGTATGTATTGTGATAACTTCATTTCCCAGGCTTATAAGTCACAGCCGGTTCTGTGGAAAGTAAAATCAAAGGAATATAGTAACCGTGATAATAAAAATGGCAAATTTGCACCTATATGCGACATATTTCCCAAACAAGCTACCGACATACTTCTCGAACAAGTTACCGACATAGTTCTCGAACAAGCTACCGACATACTTCTCGAACAAGCTACCGACATACTTCTCGAACAAGTTACCGACATACTTCTCGAACAAGCTACCGACATACTTCTCGAACAAGCTACCGACATACTTCTCGAACAAGCTACCGACATACTTCTCGAACAAGCTACCTACATACTTCTTGAAAAAGCTACCGACATACTTCTCAAAAAAGCTACCGACATACTTCTCGAACAATTACCAATCCAGACTGAATAATTGCACAATAATATTGACCTTCTAAAGTTGGCTCATTTTTACGCAATATATTACTTCAATAATATTAAGCATGTAAGGGGGCCCTTTGACGCATCGATGGATTAGTGCACATGTGGAATGATTCCAGATATATCAGTCTAGTAACGTGGTGTCTCATTTAATTTTCTGCCTTCAACCGTGCACAACTGTGACTTAGGCGGTCAGAGATCAATGAGACAGCCAACATAAAAAAACAAAACATGGTGATCTCTACACAACAAAACATGGTCTTGGAATGATATGTTTTTTTTTGCCAAGCGGTTTCACTTGGCTTGGGGCGGGCTAGCATTAAATAACCTGGCACAAATCTTATTTGCTTTCTCAAATAGCCTATTATAGTTTGAGACAATTTAAAAAAAAATAAGTTATCAGTGTTCTAACCTCAAAATATCTGTATTATACTAAAATACCTCCCAGATATTCATTTTAAACCAAATCACTATATCATTTTCAAAAATGTTTCCTACATTAAACTGTTCATTAGAGGACTTCAATAACACCCAAAACAACTCCCCGAGGACAAACCTAATTGTTTGTGGGGTGTAAGGCACATAAAACATATGTATTCATCATAACTTCGAGGTTGAAATCTCTCACAGCTACAAAACTGTTCCGCTAAGAATTATTATTATTTAGAATCGCGTCTTACTACCCGTTTGGGTTATACACTTAAGTACTAATTACGCTAATTGGTTAGGAATTGGGGAGGTTGAATGTACAGGAAGTGAACCCGCATTTGCGTAGAGGGAGAGTGGAAACCCATTTAGGAAAAACCACCCCCAGTTCACCCGACCGAGATTCGAACCTCGATCTCTCCATCCTCGGGAGTCGAGCTCAACACAACTAGCGCGTTAGCTAACTACTCCACCGAGGCGGGTGTTTCGCTAAGTAATTGAAGTAAATAAAGAGAGTACAATATTGACAGGATAACTCCGCTAAGTCTGATTTTCATAAGAATAGCCGACAATCATCGGTAAATGTTTGAGAAACACTTCTGTGGTCTTCTTTAGAAGGATGTGTCCTCTTTTCGGAAACCTGAGCTTAGTGTCTAGGGGCGTGGGAGAGGGGGGATTCAGGAGGCTGTTAATGGGGGGCCACTCTTGGGTTGTGGGATTCAGAGGGGAAGCCAGGGTAGAACATGTGGTCGGTGGTGGCATTGCACTGTGGGAAGGGGCGTGATATTGATGCGGGGAGACGGCTGGAGAGGGCGCTCTGCTGTGTGGAGATGTACTTGATATACTTTATTATTCTTTCTTTAAATAGTTATTTCTCATCGTTATCATTTACAGGGGAAAATTTTGTTTGTTGATTTCTTTCTAATCTTATATAAACACTATTATTATTATTATTATTATTATTATTATTATTATATAAGATTGATCTCAGTGGTCTTGAAGTATAATCTTCGCCTCATGACCCAATGTTCGTGGGTTCAAAACCAGTCTGTATAGATGGATTTTTCTTGAGCGATAAAAATCCGTAGCACAACTTACTTTGGAGGAGAAGTAAAGCCATCGGTCCCATGTCAGTTGTGGCTTGTAAATTACCCCTGGAAGATTTGTGAAAATACCTTTCCAGACAAAATTGGTGGGCCCTTTCGTTCTCGCTCATAGAAAATTTTCGTGTGATTATAAATCGAGATAGTTAGTCGGTTCAGAAAGTGTACGTTAAACACATTATATAAACAAGTATAAATAAAAATTAACCACATAAGTTTTATTGGATTAATCAACAATAGTTATATATAGACACTCTTAGGATGTTGTAAACACAGCCCTACTCTAGCCCCGAACGGATCTCGATGGCCAACAGCTGTGGGATACAGTAAAAACAAAAGAATAAACAATTGCCCAAATGAGTGGAATGTATAGCTCTTCATATTATAGGGCAGGAAAAATCAAAAATCCCGCTCACAGCAAATATTTGCCTGATTGAGCCCCCGCCAAATGCAGGGGGAAAATAGAAAATAAATAAACTCTTTATAATTGTAAAATAAACCAAGTAAACAAAATGGGGTTGAAGGGGGGTGAAGCAGGGAGGAGATACTGCATATAGCTTATAATAATACTCCTTCCTGTCTCGTATTGATTAAAATAATAAAGAGTTTATTAAAAGGGACTAAACAAATAAAAAATTGACATACAAATATTTCAACACAGTCCACTATAAATAGTCCAGTCTATTAAAATATAAATTAGTATTCATTTTACAAATTATGTAGGATGTATTGTATACATATACATACGAGCCGCAGTAGATCATGGTCTCTGAGGTGTTGGGGAGCTTTTTAAACTGTAAATGGGAGAGGAATTACATATAAAAATACAAAAGTTAACAAAAAATATGTTTAAAACTTTTTGAATAGACGAGAGTTTGTGGTGACATTCGCCGTTTTCTAAACAAAGAACAAACAAACTAACGGTAACAGTAGCAGTACCCACGTTTGTGGCCACATGGTCTAAGGTGCTAATCTCACAATATACTATACTGCCGATGACGGGGAGATCCCGGCCGAGTGTACTGAGGGTGGAATTTTCCTAAAGGTTTTCCACTCCCTTCACACAAATCCGGGTACACTTATTCTAAATTAAACCTTCCTCATCCCTAACCTAATATTGTAATTAGTACATGAGCGTATAACCCAAATGGTAGGTAAGACGTGGTGATAATAACTAGAACAATTTAAACCAACCCGCCTCGGTGGCGTAGTTAGCTAAAGCGCTAGTCGTGTTGAGCTCGACCACCGAGGACGGGGAGATCGAGGTTCGAATCTCGGTCGGGTGAATTGGGGGAGGTTTTTCCTAAATGGTTTTCCACTCTCCCTCCACGCAAATCCGGGTTCACTTCCCCTATATTCAACCTTCCCAATTCCTAATCCATTAGTGTAATTAGTACTTAAGCGTATAACCCGAACGGGTACTAAGACGCGGTGCTAAAAAAAAATTTTAAACCAATAATAACACCATCAACAAATTTAGGATTTCAACTAATCACTTCACAGTTCAAGGAAACCCGGTAACTTGGCCCAGTGACGCAGCGATCAGTTATAAGGATAACAAGAACTCTCTCGAAAGATCCAGAAGCCAGCGCAGGAAAGCACGTCATGATTGGTCACCTGTGTGGAAGGTTTGAGACTCACTGACCGCGATGATAGGCTGGTAGGCGGGGGTGCTCCAAATAAGAGAGTTACACAGTTTTAAACGTTCTCAAAAGTTTCAAATTTTTCTAAAATAAAAGGATGTTGCTAAGAGTTCGTTCACATTTCTAGGCCTATTTAAAAATAAATTGTTTCAGAAATAACTTTCCAAAATAATAACCTACATACGTGTAATTATTGCTTTATTAAAGGTTAAATTCCTGTTCCTTCTTTCTTTTACCTTCTTTATATGTTGGGTCGGGGGGAAGGTGGCTTGAGTTTCCCCCTATTTTGGTGCATCTACATGTGAAAATATAAATCCTTGCTGGCCTTGTAGGAAAGCTAAAGAAAGGCTTGTATAGTGTAGATTAGTCTAACAACTGCTTGTGGAGATGGATCGAGACGTAGCAGGGATAACAAACAGGTTCATCTGAAATGTTCTCTTTGGACTGGAACGTTGCAAACCTTGAAAAGAATGATCGCTGTATACTACGCGGTCAAGGGTGACCATGTGGATTCTACAAATGGGGGGGGGGGGGGTTTAGAGCCCCCT
>CABFWO010004975.1:36686-55306 GCA_902155825.1 Timema genevievae
AATGCTATGGCGGGTGGTAAGGACACAAGGCAAAAAAAAAAAATAGTATTTAATTAACTATATTTAACTATATAAAACAAAATCAAACATTATAACATCACAGTAAAATTTTCATTTTAAAAATATTGTCAATAATAGCTAAATGTATGCTAAATTATAATATAATAGTAACAAATATAAAATAAAAAAGAAGTCAAACATAAAAAACAAGTTATACAAAGGATTTTTGGAAGGACACACACTTCACAAAGCTTAATCTATCTATTTCTCCATCCCTTAAAAGTTTTATTCAATGAATGATTGTTTCAGTTTAGTCTTCTTGTTCGTGTTTTGAATAATAGTTTCTAGTACACTGTTTATGCGAATGTACGTGTCAGTTTGAATAAATTTTCTATTAAAATCAAAATGTTTGGGTGTGGCAAAACACATGATGAGTTAAATCTAGAATGAAAGCTTTCGCATGCATTTGTTGTCCTCCGTAAGTCCGATAAGTCAGCTCCTCAAATGTTTGGCGGGAATGTCGCTTGCTCCATCTCATCTATATATGTTTCAGTTAGGTAAAGTGTGAAGCTCATCAGTTTTGTATCGGCTGGTTGGATGCTGATCAGATCGCAGAACTAATCTTCTACTTCTTCGGGCCTCAAGTGAGCCCAAAACAGTGGTAGAGCCATTTCCCTTGCTCCGAGTTTTGGTCTTTGAAGGTGGCAGCCAAACCGAGTGTTTGAATCCTTCTCCACCTTCAAGGAATCATAGTGGATGTTAATGATAAAAATAATAAAAGGAAGTCGGGAGAAAAATAGTGACGTAACATGCTTTGACTCATAGTCTGTTTAGTACAAATCATAAATTTATTTTACAAAAATTAAACTAACTTATTTAACAACACTTTTTTGAGCAGTTGCCATTTCGAAACGTGAATTAAGACTTGAGCGTAGAACGATAAGGCTCGTGATATTAGTCCAGATAATATGCATACCATATTTCGTGACCCGCCTCGGTGGCGTAGTTGGCTAACGCGCCAGTCGTGTTGAGCCAGACCACCGAGGACGGGGAGATCGAGGTTCGAATCTCGGTCGGGTGAATTGGGGGTGGTTTTTTCCTAAATGGTTTTCCACTCTCCCTCCACGCAAATGCGGGTTCACTTCCTCTAAATTCAACCTTCCCAATTCCTAATCCATTAGTGTAATTAGTACTTAAGAGTATAACCCGAAAGGGTAGTAAGACGTGGTGATAAAATTAATTAATTAATTAATTAATCATATTTCGTGACCGTAGCTAAAAAAAATGTGGCCGTAATCGTATATACAAAAATGTGGTTACATCCATTCGCACAGACAGGAAAACATTGATTCACTTTTTTTTACCTGGACTATGTTTAAAATGGTTTAGACTAAAAAATAAATAGTACAACAGAATCGCAGTTATTTATCATAGCGTGTATTCGCTTATTAATGATTCAGCTGAGACGATGGCATCATTCGAGTGACGATTTGATAATTACACTACTCTGGACCTCTGTTTCAAACCAAATAATAAATCATTTTGATTGGCTAATATTTTTAATTTTAGTGTTTTAAAATTCTATACCATAAAATGTTTGTTTTATTTTACTAAGGGTGTTACAAGATGTTACTAATTTTTGAAAATTAGTCATCAGAAAACCATCCTTAAAATAGTTTGTTTTACCCAAAACTAAGTAGGCCCCTACACTGTGGTATTATCTTTGATAAATACACGCCGGATAGACATTTGAACAAAATTGTTAAAAATAGTTTCAAAATATTTATAATTTTTGTAAACTAGTCATCAGTAAACTACCCTTAAAATGACTTTGCCCCAAAAGTCAAGTATTCAGTATTAATTGTCATTCCAAATACACCCTAGATGTATGTTTTAGACTATATAATTGTTAAATACTGTATATTTTTGAGAAATTTTCAATTCCTTTAAAATTTGTCATTAGTAAATTGCCCATGGTTAAACTTTTTTCTGGAGATCAACCATACAATTCTATCCATCATCTAAAAAATTCTCCAGATATACACTTTGAAAAAAATTGTTTAAACCGATTATTGGGAGGTCGGGGTTCAAATCCTGGTCGAGTGAACTGAAGGTGGTTTTATCTAAATGGTTTTCCACATTCCCTCCAGGCAAACTCAGATTATCTTTATCTACATTCAACCTATCTCATCCCAAAGCCCATTGTTATGATTAGCACATAAAAGTATAGCTATTATTATTATTATTATTATTATTATTATTATTAGCACCGCGTCTAACTACCCATTCGGGTTATACGCACTTACGCTAATGTGCAATGGTAGGGTGATTGTGAGATGAAATGGAGGACCTACAGCTTAACGTGGAATCCGAACCACGGTGGAGGCCTGGCATTCCTCACATTCACAAGTTGTGATTAATACACATCTTGTCAGAGGTGAAGGAAGGGTTTGGTATTCAGATAAATCTGTGCCGGGACCGAGGATTGAACACCGGACCCTCAGCACAGAAGTCTGACACCTTACCCCTAGACCACCAGGTCACCAAAAAGTATAGCTCAAACAGGTAGTAAAACGCAGTGCTAAAAAAATCTTCACCATTGAAAAGTATAGTAATCAAGTCAAAAAGTATAACATTATTTATGTAAAGTTGTAAAATAAAATTGTTTCGCTTACTATGCTTGCACCAAATGAGATCGACAGCTTACTATCTTGGTTTGTGGAAAAGTTGACACGATGCACTCATGGAATGGTCACTCGAAATGAATCACATTGTATAAAGGTTGAAGGTGAAGTTGTCTCTTCTCGCACTCGTCCTTTAGAATTCTCATAGCGTCAATGTAGCTCTGTTTTTTCTTTTCTTTAAGTAGGCAAAAGACTAGAGGTATGTATGACCCTTCGAAATACCCGTGTACAGTAAAAAGCTGAAGAAAATGTTTCGGTGCGTATTCAAAGGTTCCATCCATTAACACAATTTCATTCCGACACAAATACTCAAGATTTGAGTCATAAGAAAATATTACGACCCCCTTCTCTTTTTCGTTTCTCAACAAAAAGTTTTCGTCTAGAGTAGTATTTAGTTCAATTGAATCCAAGGCAAATTGAATTTCAACGGAAGATTTAGGCAACTTTGGAAGTGTTTTTAGCCTAGTATAGTTAATGTTATTCCTGACACGTTTCATGTCCTTGTAGGTCAATATTTCTATAGTCTTTTTTTTTTTTAGTTTGTACTTCTTTGCGGATCAACTTCAAAGGTCTCACTTCATTCTCCTCAGCTTTCCTCTTAACTGCGTTGCTGATGGATTTTCTGTTCAACTCTTGATCTAGTAGTGATTCGTGGTTGTGTTGATCTTCAATCCGCGAGAAAATATTTCCTCCATCAAGTGGGAATATTTTGGCCTTACAGTCATTTTTAGTGCATCTCCACTTCTCTTCCCTCGTAAAATTCAATTGATTCACCTGTCGATACGTATAATTATTATAGACAATCAGATATTTCCTTCTTTAACTATAAATCCTTTCCATATTAATAATTATCGCTAATATCAAAGTTCACACAAAACTCGAACTAAAATAAAACAATTACACACTTGGACAGTCACTGTTGCCGAGAGAATTTGTTAATACTGGCCAGAAGGATGTCAGAAAAGCTAATACAGATCTTGGGGGTTCTTAGAGCGTTTTTACATTCCTTTACCAGAGGAAGGGAAGACAAGAAGTGGCAAGAGCTTGTTTGCGTTGCTGTTTGTTTATTTCGTCCCCCCTCGTCTACCTGAATTAGACTTGGCGCATTTCGGGTCCGGGCTAGGTGAACATTTTTAAATCTCTTAATGAGAGGCGCAGTTCGGGCTTGCCCACAAATTCAAATATTATATATTTTTAAAAATACAAAGACTGTAGAGCATGTTATTACGGATAAAATATTAGCATGTACACGATAAGAAAATAGTCTATAATATATTTTGCCTTTATTTCTGCTGAGCAAACAGGTCGATGATGACAGACAAATCCTTTTATCCAATAAGTGACCTTCAATTAAGACGATTGTCAGAGAATTAAGGCGATACTCTGTCATGTTGGTACGCAGATACAGCAAACCACAACAATCACACACACGATGAAGCCATTCCTAAAGGTTTATGGAAAGTCTTTAGATAATTAGGTGTTGGATACAAGCGTATTGGTAACACTGAAATCCCTATATCGTCTGATGATCTAAATTATCATTTTGTGAATACTCCTAATTTAATTGATCCCGTTCAAAAAATAGGACTCTAGCTAACTTAGTGTCTCAGTAAATAAATGCACAAGGAAATGACCAAATTCCAATTACATTTATAAAAAAATTCTTTTTTATGTTTTAAACACTTTAAGAGATATTTTTTAATCATTCTCTCTACAAGTAGGAATTTTCCCATCTTTGTGGAAATCTGCGATAGTGAGGCCTAACCCTAAAATCCCTTTGCCAACCTCTTCAGTAACAGATTATAGACCTATAAGCATACTTCCAGCGCTATCAAAAGCCTTTGAATATATCGTACACAGACAAATCTATATCATCATAAATAATCACAAGTTGCTAGACAAATACAAATCTGGGTTTCGACCACATCACAGCACTACTAGAGCACTCATAAATGTAAATGATGATATAAGATTTGCTATGGATAGTAAACAGTTTCATAACCCCCTGAATCCGAAAAGGTGGTTTTTGAATTTCCATCTGTCTGTACCTACAACAAGAGCCTAAACTATTTTACTGATCGGGCTAAAACTTAGTATCTAAAGTTTTCATAGGGTTGCCCCGAGGGGTTTTTGGAATTCAATATATAACCCTAAAATTAAGGGTAGTTTACTGAAGGGCAAAATGAAAAAAGTCAATTTTCTCAAAATTAACTCTAACGATTATAGTTAAATTTCATTTCAAAATATTTAAAATTTTCCAAACAAAATGGCTACTCTCAATCTTTTGGCAAAATAACTTTAAGGGCTCCAGTCTGATGGGTAGATTATACTTTTTATCATATCTCCGTAACTCTTTGAGATAGGAAATTACTTATCATTAAAATATTTAGATCTATTTATAATACAAGTATTTTACTCGAAGCATATTTTTATAAAACCAATAACTTTCAAGCTATAAGCAAATAAATAAGTATATATATATTTTTCTTAACTTTTCGAACACAAAAGGTAAAGTATTGCAACCGTAAAAAAAATCAAACCTGAAATAATGATGGATGTCGACATCTCATGACCCCCCGAACACTAAAAAGTCGTCTTTGAGATGCCGTCCGTCTGTGTGTCTGTTAAAACTTAAAATTAAGAATAGTTTAATTAAGGGTGAAAAGAGAAAAATTGATTTTATCAAAATCTGCTTCAACGATTTTGATTAAAATTTTAATCTAGGCGTTGATTAAGATTATAAACAAAATGGCTATTTTCATTTTATAGAAGGGTACTCTACAGAAGCGTAAATTTCCATATCTCTGCAACTATTTGAAATACTAAATAACTTATCATTGAAAAATTGTAGTACAGTTAAAAATAAAAACTTTTATTTGAAATATATATATTTTTAAAACCAATAGTTTCTGAGATATTGGTAAATATATAAATACAATTTTGTGAGATTTAGTTGTAAAGAGATACTACTTAAGTTTTAACGCAATAATTCTCTAATGCCATAGAGTAATTAAATATAATAAGTCTCTCTAAAAGTTTGTTATTTTTCCTTAAACATCTTAGGAGAAATATTTGTACAGCAATGTTCTATCTCCATTTTACACTCAAAATCAATATTTACATTTTTTATTGGTCAAAATTTATAAATGAGGAATATAATAGCAATGCGTTGACATGAAGATGTGCAACACCTAATAAAATGTCGAAAATTTTAATACGAAACGTTGACCATTGTGGACCCAATATTGATCTTTTTTATATGTCCAAACATACAAATGAGCATATTAATTATTTTAAATAAAATTATAAAATTTAAAACTGGGACTCAAAAAATGTTTTACATAAATATAGTGCAATTTTTATTCGGGTTTGCTAGTGAGTATTATTTCGTTTCACATATATTACGAGTTTTGAATAAATATCTTTATTTTTAAACAATAGAGCGAGAAAGTCCGTGCGGAGCTCCGTACTATTTATTTCTGTAACAATGTTCCTAGTTTTTAATGCTATAGAGTAAAAAGTTAACAGCGTATATTATTTCATTTATGATCTCTGGTGTAGTCTGCTTACAACAATGTATGTACCTATGATTTCGTTTCGCAAATCTTACGAGTTTTTATCAAATGTATCTTTTAAGATAAAAGCGGGAGGAAAGTCTCTGCGGTGCACTGTACCATTTATTTGATGTTAAATCAAAACCTCAAACAAATATGGCTTACAACTAAATAATGCTACTTTATTAATCTTAATTAGTGTAAATATGCGGATAGATCCGATGGGTATTAAGACACGGAGTGTATGGATAGCCGTATATTATTTAGCCGTTCCTATAGCTGTTACCGTCACTTCAAACGATAGCCAGCCTGCTAAAGCTAACCTGCTCCAAACACATCTAAAAATAAATATTATCAATCATTGATAAAATACTAATAAAGCTCAAGCTTTATGTGAAACCGATTGTTCTACATTTTTTCAACAGATGAACAATAACAGCATGTTGTGTATGTTTTCGCCCTCTCTCAGAGTAGTTTCCTCTCATGTGTGTTCTCACTTCTCCTTTTATACTAAAGTATTGTGTTGGGTTTTTTCTCTTGCCCAACAATACATTTTTTGTTTCTACTCACATTTTATCCAAATATTCGTTTGTTGTAGTGGCGTCATAATTAACCTCATCAAATGGTTCTGTCATGGCAGGGATGGGTTACAATAAAATACTTGTAATATAAATAGATAAACATATTTGCCAGATTGTAATTAGTATTCTAGAAATATTTAATTCAAAATATTATATTTATAGTTAAAATACCAAGAAACAATCAAATAGTAACTAATAAGAATCTCACTTACTTTTCACTTGAAACATTTTGTTTAGGAAAATGTTCATAAGAATCCGACGCAGTCATCCTTACAGTCAGTTTCACATTTGATTTTTTCACCGTGGTTAATATTTGTTTCCTGTGCAAGTTTAAGTTTTAACCATTAAAACAACATAAATGTAAAATTCTGAAAATTGAAAAATGACACCTAGACACGGGAATCGTACCGTGTCCAGGTGTCATCTTTCAATTTTCAGAAAATGATATCTAGATGGAGTAATTCCCACTATTAAGCATAAATAATAGCTTTGGTTATTAATTCTTAAAAAATGTAAAAGATAAATAGGCCTATATCATACAAAATCCTATCTTACATTAAATTGAAAACCTTTTCACAAAGACATACACTGATATCTTATTTTAAAACTATCCGCATGTGTACACGGCTGATACTGAACATACAACTTTGTCACAGTTCGATACATAATGCCTTGTAATATTTACACAACTTCACGGCTCATGTGATTACATATTTCTTTAATATTAAAAATGTTTAGTTATATTTGGTAATGGTACCACCAAAATAGTTTTAAAACTGTTGAATTTAAAAGCTTAAAATAATAAAAAATTATTATTGGAAAAATAACAAAATTATTCAGAGGAAGATAGATAGAAGCTTAAATTAATTATTTTTCTAGAAGTTTCAACCAAACTCCAAATTTAACTCCAAATTTTCTTTAAATAATAAATAAAAAACTTACCTAGAATTAAGAATCAACAACGCACAATTTCTTCCCCTTGTTTCAATTTCTTTTTTTGCGCCTAGCTGTGAGGCTCAGTTTTGATTTTTTCCCTCGTCTGTAATCCACATGTTTTTTCTGTCTGTCCATGTTGATTAGTTTTATTTAAAACTATATTTTAATAATTTAAGATAACAGCTTAAACGCTAAATATGCTTGTCGTTCATCAATGGACGTAATACTCAGGCCCACAGGGCCGCAATGCGGAGGGGCCCAGTGGTATAAGGGGGTCCGCGAAAAAAACAACCTTAAATTACTATAAATGTGGTGGAAATAATTCTAATCAAATAAAATATTATCCTGATTATTGATAATTTAGGTAGCTGAATATGTTTATCATAAAGTGTTGTAAATTATAACTAAGCTAATAGCACTAAATTGATAATAATTTAGGACTATTAATTATTTCTTATAACATTAATTAAGTTGTTAGATGACTTGAAAAAGGGAGCCTGTAAATACATATTTTGGGGGGGGCTAAGCTTAATCTGTTACGCCACTGTCTTTCATATGTTAAATTTTTTTTAAATAAACCTATGCAAGTGCATAACAGACATTCAATATTATACTCATCGAGATTTTGAAATAATGGTCAAACTATTAAAAGAAAGAGTTAGCTTGTACCTGTACAATAGCTTCTACAGTAGGTATTGAAATTCAAACTGAAAGAGCGGTAGGCAGAGGAAACGAGAGAAAGATTAGCTTGTCTCGTCCACTACTCGTTTTCTTACTTCGCTTCCCACCTCCTTCGTCAATACTTGAAACATTTAACGGTATTTTGGTCAAGGGGTATCGTTACTGTACGGAGAAATATTGCCAGTTGTTACCTCACAGGAATATACAAATACCTATAAAATATGATTAGTGACCCCACTATTGAGCTACATCATTCGATTCGCAAAGAGCCGTTCTACTACCCTATTTCAGTAGCTTTTTGGTGTCTGAGCATTTGTATCGTAAAGAGCACCCCACTATGTTGTTTTGGTACTTTTCAAAGTGGAAAATGGCAGCTTTAAAACTATGTTTATATATATATATATATATATACATAGAGCTGTAGAAGATAGTTTTGTGCTCATTCCTGCGAAGACCAAACTCGTTACTACTCACAGTTTTATCAATATTTGACTTAAGTGTAAAGTCTGATTGGCATTGTCTCAGCTGTCTAAAGAGCCCTCCTAATATCTTGAGGTTAGATACCTATAAAGTCTGATTATGGTTGATGACACCCAGTAAAAATAACAAAATGGCAACCCTTGAAATCTGTTCTTTAAAATTTGTCTAAATTCTTTTATTGTTATTTAATTTGGTTACTCCTACCAGTTACAAAATAGTAGACACAAAATAATTTTTTTACTAAAATAATCTAAATTTAAATTGTTGTTATTATTATTATTATTGTTATTATTATTATTATTATTATTATTATTATTATATTATTATTAATAGCACCGCGTCTTACTACCCATTCCGGTTGTACGCACCTATGCTAATGTGTAGGCCTAATGGTAGGGTGATTGTGAGATAAAATGGAGGACCTACAGTTTGAAGTGGAATCCGAACCACGGTGGAGGTCTGGCATTCCACACATTCACAAGTTTTGATTAATACACGTCTTGTCTTAGGTGAAGGAAGGGTTTGGCAATCAGATAAATCTGTGCCGGGGCTGAGGATTGAGCCCCGGACCCCCAACACAGAGGTCTGACACCTTACCCCTAGACCACCAGGTCACAATTTTTTAAAATTGTTGTTAAATTGATAGTGAATTTGGTACACAGAGCCAGTGCCCCACATGCCTCACCCTAGTTACACCACTGCTTAAATTATAACATTTTACAGCAGTGTCAGTACTCAATCTGGGACCTTTAGCTTAATAGCTGGCTGCGTTTTTCACTGAGCTAAATAGTCAGTGAACAATAAAATATATCTAATCACGTTGTTCTGGTTTTTGGTCATAAAGTATCTTCAAACCAAACACCGCTCCTAAAGTTTGCTTCTTCCCAAGACTGGTTTAAAAGTTGAAGAGAATGCTACCGCTTTCACATTTGTCTTAATCTAACAACACCTCCACCATCCCTTTTCTCACTGTTTCACTTGAAACTTCGGTTCAGTACTCCCTTATTGCCCCGCTTTTAACTTGTCTTCGTTTCGTCGTTACTCTTTGACAGCCAACTTCTTAAATCTTCGCCATTCTTTTTTTTTTTCTCTTCAGTACTCTAATTTTTTTTTTCTTCTTGTGTGAATCCAAAGTTACTAATGTCTGTTGAAGAAGTTTCTTTTAGGATTTAATTTACCAAACAGTTGAAGTAGTAAGCTCCATTTTTTTCTCCTCCCCTACGACCTACCACCCCCCCCTTTTTTTTTTGCTAGTCGCCCTTTTTTNCTTCAGTACTCTAATTTTTTTTTTCTTCTTGTGTGAATCCAAAGTTACTAATGTCTGTTGAAGAAGTTTCTTTTAGGATTTAATTTACCAAACAGTTGAAGTAGTAAGCTCCATTTTTTTCTCCTCCCCTACGACCTACCACCCCCCCCTTTTTTTTTTGCTAGTC
Organism: Timema genevievae; assembly: GCA_902155825.1. Taxonomy (NCBI): domain Eukaryota; kingdom Metazoa; phylum Arthropoda; class Insecta; order Phasmatodea; family Timematidae; genus Timema; species Timema genevievae. The sequence continues at coordinate 47,036 of CABFWO010004975.1, forward strand.
GCCCTTTTTTCTGTAATTTATTTGGTGGAGTTAAATGCCTTTCCTCTCTGCATTTGAAAAGTTAATAATTGTGATGTTTTGTCATTTTAACGCCATGTCGGAATTGCTTCGTACATAAAGTTTTAAAATTATTTTTTGTTAGGAAGTTTTTTAATTATTGACACTGTGAAAATTATTTTTCATGGCCTGAAAAAAAATAATGTTTGAGTGTTTGGTTTAAATGTGAAGTTCTGGTTGGAGTTCCTATACATTTTTTGAAGAAAATTTCTTTTCAAAATCGTCAGAAATTAAAGATTTAAGAATTTTAAAAACAAATTTTTTTAATAAACATTGTTTCAAATAAAACTTATTTCATGTCAAGTCACAGTTAATATTAATGGAAAAGCAGATTAGAAGAACAATATCTATACAAATAAGAGTTTTAAGTTTTGTTTTGAAAAAGTAGGCCTATACAATAGTAGATTTAAAAAATATATATTTTATTTATTTTGCTCTAAGGTACACAAATATTGCCCAGCGTCCTCATTAAATTAAAGTGAGATAGCTCGTAATAATACGAAGGCTGTTGCAAGAAGTGAGGAAATGTTATTAGAAGCTAGTAAATTATAAGTTTATAAGGACATTCTGAAATGACTAAAATGATCACACAAAGCACACAGTTTGAGGACGAAACTTTAGAGATTACTGCCAGTAACATAATTATTTGATATCGTTAATGAGTTCAAAAATTTAAGAACAACTTTAACTGGAATTTAGGATAGCTATACACTCGGAAAATACATGCTATTATTTGGTCTATAAGTTGTTAACCTCTCGCCTTCTGTTAATAAATGTAAATCTCAAAATATTCAAAATCATAGTTTGACTGGTTGTTCTCTATGTGTGGGAAACGTGGTCTCTTACCTTACATGACGGAAATAAATGTAGGGATTTCTAAAACAAGATATTTGGTCCAATAAGGGATGAGGATACTGGGGAGTGGAGTAAGTTACACAATTATGAATTACATACCCTGTACTCTTCACAAGACATTGTTAGGACAATCAAGCCTGGAAGACTAAACTGGGCATGACATGCAGCACATAAAAGGTGAATATCGGAAAGACCTAGGAAATTATAAAGGACCTGAAAGAGATAAGGTGTAATGGGGTGGACTGAATAGAACTAGCTCAATATAGGGATATGGTGTAATGAGGTTGAATGGATATAACTAGCTAAAGATAGGGTTAGAGTGTAATGAGGTGGACTGAATATAACTAGCTCAAGATGGGAGTAAGGTGTAATGAGGTGGATTAGATAGAACTATCTCAAGATAGGGATAGGGTGTAATGAGGTGGATTGGATAAAACTAGCTCAAGATAGGGATATATTGTAGTGAGGTGGAGTGGATAGAACTAGTTCAATGTGTATAGTTGGCAACTTACTCTCATATTTTTATGTAGCTGTAAGAGCACTCAATCTTGTTGGTAGCTGGCAGATCACTCTCAGTGTGTGTAAGTAGCTTGTCAGTCACTCTTGGATTTTAAGAGTAGCTGGCAACTCACTTTCAGATTGTGTGAGTAGCTGATATCTAAGTACAGGATTTTGCCTACTTGCCTTTTCTTTTCCTTAGTCGTAAAGCACAGGCAGTTGAAATAGAGATGCATTCCATGTTATTACGAGTACAGCATGTTAATTTTATAGTGCTTATAACTGCCTGGTCTGTTAGGTTTTCTTTGGTTTATAAATAAGCACTTTAAGGCACATATTTTAGGTTTTGCCTCTCTTTCTTTCAACCGGTATGGATTCTCTACTGAAAGAGAGAGTATAGTTTCTTAGAAATTGTAGGTAGTGGAACAATTGTTTGGAGTAGATTTTTAACAACTTCCAATGATCGTAAATCGGGTGAAGGACAATATGAGCAGTGGCAGGCATCTTGGAAGGAAACAGAACGTCGTTGCAGGAGAAAATTTCAACTTCTTTGGAAATTGAAAATTTGAAATATTGTTTCTTGACATCATGTGAAGTAGTATTCAGCTTTCAAATTATAAAAAAAACCTCTATCTGAACATATAACCCATTTGACTATTGAAACTCTAGAAAATTATTGATTAACAGCATGTGACTCACTTCAGGGGTCAAATGGGCTAAGGCGTCATTCTCTTAATAGACTTGTCTGTGAATGAAGGGGAGATCAAGATTCGAATTGTGGTCTGGTGTACTTGATATTGTTTTACTAAATTGTTTTTCACTCTCCCTCCATGCAATTGAAAATACACTTCTTCTAAATTCTATCTTCCTAACTACTAAAACAAATTAGCATAAATAGTAAAACATATATATACAACTCTAACGAGTAGTGAGACGTGGTGCAAAAAAAAAAAAAATTGGCTCTAGAAAAATAAAATGTAGTAAAATTAATATTATTACATTGACTATTTTGTGCCTTTTTTCCTTTAGTGCCTATTCTGGTGACTAGATCCCATATTTTTAATGCCAATTTGCCTGGTTATTTTAAACATTTTTCCACCTAAGAATTCGCTCCATAGTAATAACTCACTCTCAGATCTTGTGAGAATCTGGAAACTCACTCTCAGAATTTGTATCTGACAACTCACTATCAGGTTGTTTAAGCAACTGGCAACCCACTCTCAGATTTTATGAGAAGCTGTTAACTCACTCTCGGAGTTTGTGAGTATTTGGAAACTCAGTATAAGATTTTGTGAACAGCTGGTAGCATACTCTAAGATTTTGCCAGCAGTTGGAAAATATGATTTTGTGAGCAGCTGGACACCCATTCTCAGATTCCTTGAGCAGCTCGTAGCTCACTCTCAGTTTTTGTGTGTATATGCCAGCTCACCCTTAGATTTTTTACAAGCATTTTCATTTCTGAATACGATGATCAGGATTGGTTCCAAGTCATGTCTCGAAGCAATGGAATTTGTTTTTTAGTATGGTGAAATTAATTGAACGTTTGCCCCAATTTTCAGAAAAACACTCTAGGATGGATCAAATGATAAATTAAAGGATGTATATAAAAATAAATTATTTCTATATAAAAAAAAGTCCAGTTATTCAAAAGGAAAATATATATTTTCTAAGAAATTTTATTCATAAATAGTTCGTGCATTTACTAGACGTTCGATGTCTTAATGAGTGGGATAATGCCAAAACACCTTTTGTTTTAACCAAAATTAGTTCAACTTTAAAATAAGAAAATGTTTATTTTACATATTGGCTAGACTTAATGTTAGTAGGTTATTTTGAAAATATTTATTTGTATATATATATATTTAAAGTATTTTAGTTAAACGATATTAATACATACAAGGACCTATTCCAGGAAATATATTTACCAGATATATTCGATTTTAATGTCACAAGTGTCAGAGCCACGTTTCAGCTCTTAGTGTGTAGTGGTATTTAATGAAAATGCTGGTTAAAAATTTCAAAATCTATATAATATATAAATGTACATATATACATATATAAATGTCTTACAGTTCCTTCCAAATGCCTTCCTCATTAATTATTAGAACAGTTCTAAATGTCCTAGAAACGTGAAATTTGGCTAGCAGATAGAGGGTCTCTTCCATACAACCAGAAAGGTATAAACATGAGAAATTTCAAAATGGAGCATTGGTTATTGTAGTGGGGTAGGGGTTTTGTGGGTCTAGTAAAAGAAATCACCCATTATGAAATGTAAATATTTGAAATTTAGCAGGATAGTCCACATAATCAAACAAATCTTAAAATTTGAGATTTCAAAGTTAGTGTTGGTGAAATGGGCCAAACGAGGTTCAAAATTTCATAATTAATAGAAACAACTATGGACTTACTAGGGTGGTATGAAACTTAATATTGACAGAAAGTTTAAAGAAACACTTAAAATAACCAAAAGTTCAGAAAATTTCAAGTTTTAAAGTGGGACTTTTGGTAAAGAAAAGGGGGGGAACATATTTACAAAAAGCCACATTTTTAATTAAGGTATAAAATTAAAATTTGCCATGAGATTATTTAAAATCTTATTTAGATGGTTGTTAAAGTGGGAGGTTTCAAATTTTTTATACTTATATCAAAAACTATTATGGTAGAAGATTTAAATTTGTCAGGAAGAATTAACAACCACGCCAAGCCCCCACATTGTGACTTTCATAAGTAAGTATCTGAAAATGGGATGAGGTGGAAATCCTTCCCAAAATTTCGAAACCAAATAAAAATAAACACTTTACGTAAAGAAGAGGATTAAAATATTTACATACATGTATAGAGTTGTGCAGTTCCGTTCTGTACGATTGGGTGTTTTCACTGCTGATCAACTACCCGCAAGAATAGCGCAACCTGCCACTCTCGTCATCAACACGGATCCACACACCAAGCTTGGGAATCATTGGGTCACCATCTTTATCGACAAGAACGGTGGGGGAGAATACTTTGACAATTATGGATTTCCAACCTGTATAAATTCACATCTGGAATTTATAAGCAAAAACACTTCCCGCACGTCTCATAACACGATGCAGCTTCAAAGCATAGCCTCAGACGTTTGCGGCCATTAGTGTCTCATGCACCGTCTCTTTCACGCCCAGAACATTCCAATGAAAGCCTTCCTAACCCTATTCTCGCCCACCAATCATACAGGCAACGACGCTATGGTGGTGAGATATTACAACACATTTTTCAAGAAGCTAGGGTCCTGCTGCCCCTCAAGATTCAGCGTGAGCCTATAAAAGGGGCGTCCCGACGGTGTGCTGGCCATAACCATGACAGTTGTTGAAGCGATCAAACATCATAGAAGGCCAAGATGTTTGCACCCGCAAAGCAAAGCCGGTCAAGATAATCACAATCACCAGTATTTTCAACACTTTTTTTCCGTTGGACGAAGTCGACGCCAAGCGAATCATCGTTGGCATGAGCATCAAAAACAACTTTACGCCCTATGTCTTGATAGAAAAATGCGGAGGGAACTGTACCGTATTTAACCGTACAGAGTGGCAAGAAATGGGCAGCTACAAGTCGGTCATTTCAAAGGTTTACAGCAACACGTAGCCTCCTTAGAAGATTAGTCTGACTAATCATGAATTCTCTCTGAGGCGCATGTGCGGTGACCGTATTGTCGTCATCAGAGAAGAAAAAGACTCCAGACTCAAACGGGTCGCCTATCTAGCACCTAGCTGGGCGCGTCTTTGTGATGTGTGGGACCTCATCAGCGTCGCCGTAGACCGAAGTGTTATGTGGTTGACACACACCGCACGCTATTGCAACGATTTGATCGACACACTCGTCATGGATGTATGCGATACGCTAACAGAATCAGTGGGTTTCATCGACCTCAAACAGCTTACGGTGGAAACACACATCAGAAACCTGGATCTTATCAATGCTACCTACTTTACACGTCAAGTTGTAAGTTTGGAATATTACATGTTATATTTTGAATTAAATCAATTTTACTATCATATCTAAGAGACCCTGTACAAAAACGTATAAACGAATATATGTGTCATTCCTGTAAATGTGTATAATAAATATTATGTATGTCTGTGAAACTATTAATGTTTAATAAAAATTATGTATGTCTGTGAAACCTTTAATGTATAATAAATATGTTTTTTTAATATTGTGTTTTATCACGCAAAACCTGTCTGTCCCTTACACTTAGGGTAACCAAATACGAGTCTCGACTTGTTGAGCTGGCAAACTGGAACCAAGCATGAACAGGGTCCAAGACCTCACGGTCGTGATCTAGTCCTGTCTCGACTTGTTTTGTTGAGCCGCCAAACTGACACCAGGTATTAGTCATCAGGGTTTTGACAGAGCTATGACGTCATCGGGACAACCCATTGCCACATAGAAGAGGAAGGTTGCCAAGGTCAATGACCTCATAATCTAGCTCACGGTTTCAAGGTCACGATCTATTCATGTCTCGACTTGTCTTGTCGAGCCGCCAAACTGGCGCCAGGGTTGCGATGACGTCACCGGGAAAACCCCATTGCCTGGGGAAGGGGAGGGGGATGGTTGTGACACCAAAATAGATTCAAAGGCTTGTGAGAGGGAGCCATTGCCGGATTCTTACACTCTACGCTAAGGGGCCGTCGAGAGAGGTTCGTGCTGCGCCCTCAGTAACGATGCCGACACGCCACGGGAGGAGTGCCTGATGCCATGGACTTCACGTTCCCCCTACCAATAAATAAAATATACTCCCACACCCGTCCCAATCCTACCCAGACATAAAAAACCAATGCGAACACAGAAACAAACAAGTTTGGACAGAAACAAACATATTTGGACAAGAACTTACATGTTTGGAACACATACAAACCGGGGAAATGGAGGTTGGCGGTCAGGGTAGGGTAGGGAGTAAGACAACAGCCAGTCATAGGATAGGTATTTCACCCAATTACAGCACACACTATTGCGACATCACAATACACACTCTCTCGTGATCGGGGTCAAAGGACAAATTGTGCTGCTGGGTCCCACTAGGTAGTGAGACTACATCAGATACCTAAATAATTATTTAATATTTATATTTTAAAGTGGGAGCTGGTTAATTTGCAAGGGGGTGTTTCGAACCATCCAAAAATTATATAAAAAATCTTTTCACCGTGATGAAAGATTTAAATTATCAGGAAGGTTTTGGGACCACCCATAGCATTGTGGAAAAATATTATTTAAAACAAAATGTTTGAAATTGGGCGAGTGGAAAATTCCCTTCCCCGTTCAAAAAAGTTTAAAATTAATAGAATAAAACATTACCCGTATGGTATAGAATTGAAACATTTGCATAAATGTAGAGAATCAAGCAGATAGAACATAAAATACAGATACAACAATAAAACTTTAAATACGGGAAAATAGTTCTCTGGGAGATAATTGGGGGTTTGGGTCTATAAAAATACAACTCATTTTAGGTAAGTAAATTTGGCATGTAAGTTGAGGTACTATTCAAGATATTCACTTAAGCCTTAAAATTTGAAATTTCTAAGTTCAAGTCAGCGAAATGGGGGAGGGTGGATTAAATATTTCAAAACTAATTGAAACAACTATTTCCTACTGTGGTACAAACAAAATTTATCAGAAAGATGAATGTATTACTCCAAATAACGATATATCTGATCATTTTAAATATTAAAATTATTCTCTTGGAAATAGAAGGGAGTGGGGGTTAACAGAAAAATCTTTTATGGGGGATGAAAAGAAAATGTTAGGAATGTAGTGAGATTATTCCAAATACCCATAATTTTATGTATATTTTTTTTAAGTGGAGCTTTGAGAGAAGGGTGGGGTTAGGAGGGTTTCGAAATTTCAAAAACTTATTTAAAAAACTATTTAACATTATGTTAAAATATTGAAATTTGTCAGGCAGCTATTAGATACTCTTCAGACACTATGAAACTAAATTAAATTTCAAAATGGAAGACCGAAAATGGGAACGTGCTGTCCTTTCCAAAGATCTCCAAAACTAATATAATAGAACTATTTCCATTGGTAGAAAATGAAATATTAACTTATCTCTAGAGGGATAACACCAAATAGCCAGAATATTTGGGAATTTGTACAATCTCAAACAAGAGTCAGTGAATTTGAAAGATAGTGGAAGGAGGTGAATTTTAAAGTTTCAAAAGTTTGAAAAAACACTTTTGCTGGCGTAATAAATTGAAATATTAGATAATTAGTATATAGATATAAATATTAGATAATTAATATATAGATAGTCAGAAACTACTAAAAATTGTTTCCAAAATTTGGGTGTTAAAAATTTCGCAATCAATTAGAAAAAACTGCTTAGTATACTAGAAAGTCTAAATATGGCAGGTAATTACAGGAACCGGTATCTATAACAGTCCATTATTTAATTTATACTCTCTGTTTAACTTTGATTATCTTTTATCAATATTTTAGTAACAATGTATATTTTACATCACTTTACTTCTCGTTGCTTTTAAGCAATGATTTTTAGGCTATATCCCAATTTTGATAATATTTTTAATCAATTTGTCTATTTTTCACGTTTAGTCACATAATTTTAAACCAATAAAAGTATAATTATTGTAGTTTAAGGAAAAATAATTTTAAAACTCCTTCCTATTTAAAACTAATACAAAAATTTTGGATCTACCAATACCATTTTGAAATATTTTTCGTATTTCAATAAAATATTAAAGCTTTACTCAATTTATTTGCATAAGCTATGGATTACTTGGACTGCAGAATTAGTGCACTCATCGAGTGTTTGCTAAAAATCAAATTTTTAGGCATATTTATGATTAGGAAAATATATATCTACCA
>CABFWO010004976.1:7415-55275 GCA_902155825.1 Timema genevievae
GGTTACATAATTATTTATTTCTGTTGTTTTCCCTTCACCTCTCCCCGCTAATGCGAGTGTATTTCCTCCTTATTTCCTCTTATCCCCTCGTCTGAGAACCAATGGCCTTTGTTCTGAATATAAGTTACTAATAAAAATACCACTATTGAATACATAAATATTATTGCTTCAACTATAGTTTTATGGTGACCTGGCCGTCTAGGGTTAAGGTGTGGGACTTATGTGCTGGGGTCCGGGGTTCAATCCTCGGTCCCGGCACAGATTTATCTGATTGCCAAACCCTTCCTTCACCTCTGACAAGACATGTTTTAGTCACAACTTGTGAATATGTGGAAAGCCAGGCCTCCACCGTGGTTCGGATCCCACGTTAAACAGTAGGGCCTCCATTTCATCTCGCAATCACCCTACCATTACATATTAGCGTAAGTGCGTACAACCCGAACGGGTAGTAAGACGTGGTGCTAATATTAATTGATTTGATCATGTTTGTTCCAACACAGTTTTTTCTATTTCTGAAACATTGCTGCTTACTGCTTCGTTTATTATGGGTGGTTTTATACATTGTTGCTCTTACTATGGGTGGTTTTTATATTGTTGCTTTTACAATTGGTGGTTTTTTATATTATTTCTTTTACAATTGGTGGTTTTTTATATTGTTGCTTTTACAATTGGTGGTTTTTTATATTGTTGCTTTTACAATTGGTGGTTTGATATATTATTTATTTTCTCAGTTTTTTTTACATTGTTGCTTGAAATTGGGTGTTTTAAACATTATTGCTTTGAGCCTTGGTGATTTGACACAGTTTGTCTGATAATGGGTGTTTTGACACATTGTTGCTTATACTATCGGTGGTTTTACTAATTTTTGCTTTGACTATGGGTGGTTTGATAATATGTTTCTTTCACTATCGCTGTTTTAATACATTGTTGCTTTGACAATGGGTGCTTTTACACATTTTTCCTTTGATTATGGTCGNGGTTAAAGAATTCGCCTCGGGACCCGATGTTCGTGGATTAAAACCCTACGAGGTCGATAGATTTTTCTTGAGCGATAAAATTTCGTTGCACAGCTTCCTTCGGAGGGAAAGTAAAGTCGTCACTTCCATGTATTTGTGTCATGTAAAAGAACCCATAAAATTATGCGAAAATATCTTTCCCGGCAAAATGGATAAGCCCTTTCGCTCTCGCTCATAGAAATTCTCGTGTGGTGATATCATTCGGTTCAGAGAGTGCATGTTAAATATCTCTAATAGATAAAATAAAAAATGATTTGGCTAAGGTGTTTTGACATATTGTTTATTTGAATATGGTTGTTCTAACACTTTTTTATTACATGATGATGGTTCTGACATTTGGTGTATGGTGATTGTTATGACATATTGATGCTTTAGAATTTAGATGTTGATTGGTATGACACATTGTTGCTTAGATTATTATTGTTCTACACACTGTTGCTCAGATGATTGTTATGATACGTTGTTGCTTAGATTATTTTTCTTACACATTGTTGGTTAAATTATGATTTTTCTGACACATTTCTCTAGGTCATTGGTTGCTATACCCCATTTTTGTTCATTTTATAGTTGTCATAACACATGTTTCTCTCACTATAATTGTTTGGAGAATATTGTTCCGATTATGACTCTTCAGATACATTGTTCTGCTCATGATTGTTTTGACTCATTGTCGCTCCAACTATGTCTGTTCCTACGAATTGTTTGTCCAACTATGAATGTTCAAGCATATTGTTGGTTTGCTTATGATTGTTCTGTTACATTGTTGTTCAAACTTAAGTAGTTTTGACTTTTGGTTCCAATTATTATTTTCACAGTTCGTTTCGTTGCATAGAATATTTTTCTAACCAAACAATATTTATTAAACAATTATTGTGGCGAAGATCACTTGCATATTTGTCTCTTAAATAATCCTTGTACCAATAACATAATAAAAAACAATGAAAATGACTTTATTTTGCAATTAATGTTCTAATATTATAATTTAAGGTACGTTAAATACCCGTAGGCATGGTAAAATAAACTATTTTATTAGTGCTGTATGAACAAAAAACTATTTTAATTAATTAATTAATTTATTTATTTAAGATATTTAACGTGCACTTCTTTCTTAACCGACCTATTACATTAGAACACGAGGATTTTTTACTAACGATAGCGAAAGAGCATACCAATTTTTCCAGGAAAGGTATTTTCAGGGTTCTTTTACATGCCACAATCGACATGGAACCGACGGCTTACGTCCCCTCCTAAGGAATTTATGCTACGGATTTTTATCGTTCAGGAAAAAACTATCTTAAGGGTAATATATATATATATATATTTTTAATTATGGTTATGATGTTCGTATATCTATCTTCTCAATGGATTAACATAGAATGGCTTGTTTGTATCGGAGTTAGAATCCCGGCTGGGAGTAGACTTACTTTTTTTGTCTTTACTACTTCCACTACAGATTTGGGTACATAACCTATTAATTTCTACCTTTAATATCCCCAGCTCACTGTGCATTGCGTTTTACTACACGCCCGGGCTATCCTCATTTTTATTCTATTCGACCTGCTCTGCCTGTTTAAAAAATCAACACGCTAAAATTGAGGTAACTCATTCAGTTTTTACTTGTGAACTTATGAACATTTATACCCTCTCTCCGTGTCTAAATACATGACGAGCAAGGAGGGAGGAAGTGGAAGATCCAGAAATTACGATGATTTTTTGAAAATAAAACACAAATAAAATTTTAGGTGTCAAAAAAGACTGAAAAAAAAAGAAAGATTGTCAACGAGAAAGAACTCATCTACGTAGGGTATTGAAATTATCCTCTTGTTATGTTCCAATAATAGAACTTCATTTTTCTAATGGAAATCACCGTAAAACACTGTTTTTAAAAGTCTGGCTTGGAGGGGGCGAGGGCTTTATTCTCCCCCCTAACTTCCATCGTTCTCATACCATCCATATGGTTTTTTTTTATTGGGATTTCGTTGGAATTGGTTTGTCCCCACCCCACCCTTGGAAAGTTACGGTTTATTACTGGAGTTTTTATTCGCTCGTTCGACAGTTGTAATGGTCACCCATCCTAACTCTCATCTCACCTACTCGATTTTTTAAAATGTTTTTGTATTAGTCCATTAAACAGGTAATAATTGTTTAGTAATAAAATATTTAAATATTTTTATTATTTAAGAAAAATAATCATTTGATCGATCGGTCAGACGCATCGAATCAACTTTTTTTTTTTAGACACAATCTGACCCGCATCGGTGGGTACGTGTTCTAAACTTCAAGCTTGACTAACCCGATTCGGTGTAGGACGTCACTCTTGTGTCAGACTGGCCTGCTCATGTCTAGGAGATTGGGGTTTGAATCCCGTTTGAGTCTACTGAGGTTTTTTTTATAAGTGGTGTCCTACTCTCATCCGCGCAAATACGGGTAGATTACCTCAAATACTTTCATCTTCATCCCTACCCTATTAGAGTAATTATCATACATGCATATAGACGGAGCAGGAAGTAAGGCGTACTGATAAAACAAAATAAGCTTGTCTAGTCTGGTTTTCCGGTGATGGAGGTTGGGGTTCGTATCCCAGTTGGGTGTGAAAAGTTTATTTTATTTTAAACGATTCTGCGTTTTCCCTTTACGTAAATGTGGGTACATTACTCCAAAAATATACCTTCCTCATTCCTACTCAATTGATTTAAAATTAAGGGTAAGATGCTGTTCATGAAAAATAAAATTTTTTCCTTGAAATTTCCGTGTAAATTAATTATATTAATTTAATTTAGGATCTTAATTCCATAGAAAGAAGTTCCTCGATATTTATTTTTGTCTGATTAATAAAAATTGTACAGTTATTATATTAAATGTATTAAAAAAAATTGTGTGATTTAATTATTTTTTTCACAAAACAAATATCTATATAAAATATTATGTGTGTGGTTTATGCATGATTCTAGTTCAGAAACTCATCTTGAAATATTTCTAATAAAAAATATTGCTCTATAAGCTACCACTTAAGCAACTCAGAAAATACTCAATGTTTGCATTCAAAATCTATTCGAATTGAAAAATGCCTACTCGCACGCCCATAAAAAATTATTTTACCTTTACCGTGTTCATATTTCAAGTTAGGTATGTGATAAGCAGCTGTCACTTTTGATAGAATTATCAATATCTATAAAAAAATTACTTACAATATAGTAAAATATATATTTGACCAAAAAAAAGGATTGTATTTTTTTTTAAACTTCCAGAGAAAATTGGTCTGTAGTTTTAGGTGTATGTGATAACATAGTGATATAAAATGTATACTAAATTATTATCAGACTATTAATTTTATTTTTAATGTTTCACATTGATAATGAATTATTTGTAATACTGGGATTTGTTTAATTAACTTACATTAACAAAATTCAGAAATGGATTCTATTTTAAGTAATTTTGTCAGAAAATAAATAAATACATTATAAAATTTAACTTAATTTCATTTACTTAAGGTGTGTTAAACCTAATTTTACTGCAATAAAAGTATTTTAAAATTTCATATCACTTTATTTATTAGCAATTCTGATGTTTCAAGTTTTTTTAAATGTTTTAAATATTTAGTGTGAGCTTTCTGAACCGACTGATTATATCAGCACACGATAATTTCTATTAGCGAGAGAGAAAGAATCTACAAATTTTCCCGGAAAATATAGTTTCACATACCTTCCAATATTTTTTAACATGCCACAATAGACATGGGAAGCTTTGTACGGATTTTTATCATTCAAAGAAAAATCCATCAACTGCGGCTGGGTTTGAACCCAAGATCATCGGGTCCTGAGGCGAGCACTTAATCCGAGGACCACCAAGGTAGATTGTTTAAAATTAACTACCGACGATTGGAATAATCTAATTTACCAGTCCGTAAAAAGGTTACCTAAGATGGGGGGAGGGAGTGTCGGAAATCGTGAAAAAAAAAACCTTAGGTAATTTAAGGATGGCTCCTAGACTAAACGAACTTAAGCAGATAATTGTCATTTTCACATTCACTTTGATTACAATTTTTTTTTTAATTTACCAACCCACATTAGTAAAAAGGTTTTTATGAAACGCGATTCTCGGTATTAAAAAAATTGCCTTATTTGCTTCTATATAATTTTTTAATAGATAACAAACGCTAATACAAACACCAACATTGTTTTGAAAGTGATATTAAAAACATGTATGCAAGGCAAAACAAAATAGGAATATAAATCAACGAAAACAAAGAATTATCGACAAAATATTAGAATGACTCGTATTAGTGGGCACCCGGCTGGAGGCGTTGGTCTCGTCTGATGTGATTTGCTAACTATGGGGAGGCTGTGGCTCGAATCTCGGTCGGGTGTACCGAGTTGTTTATTCCATACTGAAGCCTTTTTCCGCGTGCCCGCTGACGCGAATTATTTTTGCCTTGAAACAAATTTTAGACGAATTAATATTTAAAAAATATTTGTTGAATAGCTAATAATGACATAAGTTCAGTATATTTAGCAGTACTATGATATAGTTGTTTCACGCTAAAACATTTTTTGACAGTTCTTTCTTTTTTCTTTTTCTTAGTACCGCGTCTTACTACCCGTTTCGGCTATATGCTTATATACTAATCACGCAAATGGTTTTAGGGATGTTAAAGATTAAATTTAGAAGAAGGGTACCCGCATTTGCCTGGAAGGAAAGTGGAAAAACCATATTGGAAAAACCACCCTCATTAAACCCGACTGAGATTTGAACCTCGATTTCCCCGTCGTCGGCAGTCTAGTTTACTGCGAGAGTAGCGCGCTAGACCACGTGGCCATCAAAACGGGTGACAGTTCTTTATTAATTAGCCTCACAAATTTGTTTCACTAACCTCACTTGGATACGATTGTCACGTCTTGTCAATAGGGATACGTCATATCCGTGGTAAAATAGAATCAGGATCTGTTTTTAGTAACCTTTCAACTGTCATAAAGAGGTCAAATCTACCATGAATGAATTATTATATAAAATAATTACATGAAAACCTATTTTGACGGCCGCATGGTCTAACGCGATACTATCGCATTAGACTAGACTGACGATGACGGGGTGATCGGGTTTTGAATCTTGGTCGTGTGTACTAAGGGTTTTCCACTCTTCTTCCACGCAAATGTGGGTATATTTCCTGTAAGTATAACCTTCTTCATCCCTAAAACCATTTGCTTAGGATAGTATAGAAGTGTATAAACCGAACTGGTTGTAAGACGCAGTGCAAAAAAAAATCAACTTTTTCAACATCAATTAAAGTCAAAGTTACTGTGAACGAGCTATATACTGTGATATAAATGCATAATAGTAACTACAGTAGCCTCATGGCTTCTTTGGTTCTGACTGACAGTTCACAGCTGACTTCTGACAGTCAACAGTTAGGTATACACCTAAATTTTGACTGTCATAAGTGACAACTGCTAAAGACATGTTTTTTGCAGATCATATGGTTCGGCGTAGGGATACATAATTTGGTCTGGTAACTTTTCAAAGCCGTCAGCTGTGAGCTGTCAGTCAGCACCAAAGAAGCCATGGGGCTACTGTAGTAGCGTTTCACCATTCGGAAAATGTCAAAGTTACCATGAACGGACTATACAACATAAATGCATAGTACAATAACTTTTCAGCTGTCGGAATAGGTCGAAATTACCGTGGATGGTCTATACAATATAAATGTCATAGTAATAGTTAGTAACGTTTCTATAGTCTGAAAAGGTCAAAATTACCTTGACCGGACTAATAATACAAAAGCATAATAACTACGAACTTTTCAACCGTCGGAAAAGGCCAAATCCACCGTGAACGAACTATATAATATAAACGCATGGTAGTAGATTTAGCAAATTTTTAAACTGACACAATAGATCCTTTATTTGGATCGACTAAACGGGGCATTTTTGAGTGTCCATGAATTGACCAAACTTGTGTATTCTCGCTGGTAAAAGGCTGTCAATACTTATTGATAAAATGATTATATCGCACAAACTACTTAACATAATAAACACATTTTTTTTCCGCCACTGTCGAACTGACGTATTTACATTTTTTAACCGCAAAGTTGAAATTTTGTTTAAATGGCACCACAGTCTAGTATTTTGACGAGGAGTCCGTTAGTTTACCCTAATATTCATGACTTTGCTCACAGTAATAATAATAATAATAATAATAATAATAATAATAATAATAATAATACTTAGCACTGCGTCTTACTAACCGTTCGGTTTATACGCTTAAGTACTAATTAAGCTAATGGATTAGGAATTGGGAAGGTTGAATATAGAGGAAGTGAACCCGCATTTGCGTTGAGGGAGAGTGGAAAACCCTTTAGGAAAAACCACCCCAGTTCACCCGACCGAGATTTGAACCTCGATCTCCCCGTCCTCAGCAGTTTAGTTTTTCTAGCTACCCGTTCAGATTATAAGCATGTACTAATCACGCTAATGAGTTGGGGACAAGGAAGGTTTTATTTAGAGGAAATATACCCACATTTGCGTTGAGGGAGGGTGGAAAAACACGTTCATTACATCTGACCGGGATTCGAAGTCCCATCTCTGTCTTCTATTGCGAGAGTGATGCCTTAACCCATGCGCGGTCACCGAAGACGGTCTTAAGTTCTTTTTATTTATTATATAGTAGATACCTACTTATTTTCATGAAAATGAATAAATGGTTTTCATTTTATATATCGAAATCTACACTCCGTTTACACCGAATACTTACCTTAAACGTTTATAAATAGATAGTTTCGAGAAATGGCTGCTACGTTTCAAGATAAACGGAGTGCACATTTAGATAATTTAATACCTTGGCGTACGAATATATGATACTAGCTCTAGTTGCTTGCAGAACTCTCGTAATTTGTTCCATTGGCGATTCTACTAAAGTCGCCTAAGGCTGCTTCGTTTGAGTCTTCTACAAATCCCAACGAGGCTTTGTCTGGAGTAGGTCAAAGAACTGGGAGTTCTCGGTTCTCCTTTCTTCACCTGTTCTTCCCCCTTCTCTCATTTTCACCCTCTCACTCCCCTCTCTTACCTAATAAACCGCTATCGGTCTTCCAACCTGTCGCGCGCTCTCTGCGGCTAAACCAAAACCGCTTCGTCTGACGCGGACATCTAAGAATCTAACATCTGCTAAGCTAGCCTACTGTAAATCACGATATCAGATGATTTTATTTTTTGCATCTTCATACAAAATGGACAACAGTGTTTGCTAGTTACACTTTATGTGTATTTTTTATTTATAAATTATAAATACCTAATTAGTTCTTATCAACACTTAAGCCGAAACTAGGAGTGAAACGCGGCGGAAAAAAAGTGACAGCTTCAGATGATTATATAAAATTTAATGTAGATTTAGTAACTTTTCTAGATGTAAAATAGGGTTCTTGATATTAAAATTAGACTGTACTTAACTAAGTGTGATACACCGGGTGAGGTATTTAAGTTGCGACACCAGAATATCTCGAAAACAAAGCTTTTTAGAAAAAATAGTTTCGAACAAAATTTTTTTGTTTATTTTTGGTTATGTTTAGACGTCTAGGTTATTTCGAGGACAACTTTGGTTTTTAAAGAAAACCTGTAATTTTTGTAACTGCATTTTATTCCACACAAAAAAAAATCTGAAACTTTATTTGTCATAAATTTATGAAAATATTTTAATTTTTTAAAACAATCTTTATTCAAGAACTTCCTATCATCTTCAAATCGTATCGATGTTATTCATCATTACGAACATGTACTAAAGAAATTTTACAAATATTGCATTTATCTTAATATAGAATAATATAATTTAACAAAAAATTCTTAAAGTTGTTATAAGAAATACTATTTTTAAACATCTGAAAAAAATTGATGTCAAATAAAAAAAGTTAAATGGTAAAGTTGTTTAGTTTTTTGTGTTAAGTAAAATACTTTGAAAATTAAAAGATGTTAGTTAAAAAACCAAAGTGGACCTTGAAATAATCTTTAAGAGTTCCACCAAATCAAAAATAACTAGTTCTGTTCTATTTCCCTCTCAAAAACACACTTTCGAAATAATTTTTTCTAACATTCTTCGTTTTCGGGATATTCTGGTGTCTCAACTTATCCCTCAGCCGGTATATAAAAAGATATATATATATATAATGTATGTACATATTTAGCACCACGTCTTTCAAAACATTAGAAGATAAGTAAAAATTTCGAGAAAAAATGTATCAAATTTTGAGTGGAGGAAAAGGGAAAAATCATTAACAAAAAGATTAATTTCAATACACCAAGACGGAATTCAAACCCCGATCCGACAAGTTTAAAAAAAATTGATTTTATTCTACTCAGATGCGTTATTTCAAAATATGGTTCACGCCATAATAAAGTCTAGATTCCATGATAGGCTCACAACAGAAAGTGTTAACATATTTTAGAACTAGCAGCGAGCTATCCTCTTTACCTTGATAAGAAGTTTCGTAGCTTTCTTTCCCCTCTTATTGGCATGACGAAAGGTGGTTGTAGGTGAATGGTGAAAGGGAGTAAAAGCTTGGACAGAATAGAGAAGTGGTTCCAGAAAACGACACAAACAAGTATTATAAGCCGTGTGGCCTACCTAACCCCTGATTGATACTATCTCGCTGAACGAGGCGGCTTAACGTTAACCCACTAAGTGGCCATATGGTTTAAGGCATCATTCTCGCAATTGAATGGACTACCGATGACTAGGGAGATTGAGTTTCGAATCGCGGTCGGGTGTACTGAGAGTAATTTTAACAAAACTATATTCCTCTTTCTCTTTCTCTAAAAAAATGTTGGTACACTTATTGTAAATTCAATCTTCCAAATCACCAACACATTTATCTTAATTAATACATATGCAATAGCCCGAAGAGTTAGGAAAACGCGATGACAAAAATAAATTGAAGCTATTTGCATTTCTGACGGTCCAAGAAGGGGATAGAATAAATTCTCAGCTAGGCCCCGCGCCCTGCCAGTTATACACCTTAACTCTCCTTGAATGCCCCACTACATATGATAAAGAAAATTTAAAAAAGATGTTGCACCGTTTATTTATAATAATAAAACTACTGTTAAACGGTTGATTACTTTGAAACCGTCATATCCGATACTTAACAGTTAACAGTCCATCTTCTCCCTGCTACGTTTACTTGTAAATAGCTTATCGTCTAACTTATCATTGCCAGCATCTTGTATATATGTATATAGCACCTAGAAGTTAGTAAAGTATAAACTGATAGCAGGCGAAATGAACAACTTAAAAAGGTGAAAGGGGGGAGGGGTGGGAGGTAAAACAGAATAGTAATAAGATAGTAATGAACGCGAAGAGCGAAGACTTTATAACGCCCTCCTTTATGTCAGAGTCGTAAACATGATCGAGAAAGTTTTCACTTCGATTGGCTTCTTCTTGATGCAAGCGACGCGACGTCTCGGCGTTAATAGAATGTAAATTAATGTAAGATAGTAAGTAACACATTAACTTCGAGCGAAACTAAAAGAGTTAATGTCTTGACAATACAATGGCGTGAAGTTGCAACTTCTATGGCTTTTTTTTCTCTCTTTATCCTTTGTTACTTATTTCACAAACTAAAAAAAAATAATTAGTTATTAGTGGTGGGGACCTCCTGATTAAAATAAGATTCTGGACCCTTCGTATCCTACTCTACCATATGTTTTTTTTATGTTTTATCACTGGTATTCAACCTGGGGTACGCAAGCATGAATAATTATTTAAGTTACGATACGTAGAATTTAAAATATATAAACACTATTAAATATATTTCTCATTTAAAACTTATTTTAGTTGTAGATTATAGGATATGTATAACTTGCATTATGCACCAACAATTTTAGGAGTAACCCGCCTCGGTGGCGTAGTTGGCTAACGCGCTAACTTCGTGTTTAGCTAGACCGCCGAGGACGGGGAGATCGAGGTTCGAATCTTGGGTGAACTGGGAGCGGGGGTTCCTAAATTGTTTTCTACTCTCCCACCACGCAAATGTGGGTTCACTTCCTCTAAATCAACCTTCCCAATTTCTAACCCATTAGTGTAATCAGTACTTAAGCGTATAACCCTAACGGATAGTAAGACGCGGTGCTAAAAAAAATAAAAAATAGGAGTAGTTGAAGAAAAAGAATATCTGGGGGTACGCGAACAAAAATGGTTTAATAACTTTTTTAACCTGAGGTTTATATAGCGGCTTAGTAAAATGGTTTATAATGAGGAAGTGCACCTGCATTAATGACCACATTGATCAAACCTAGCTGAAATTTGAACCTGGGAATTCTCCATAGCCATTAATCCAATATATTGCGAACTACCTGATTCGGTGGGCTCGCAAACTGAGGCATCATTCTTATTTGGTTTGGCTTTTGATGAAAAGTTCAGGTGACGAATCTTGTCAGAGGGTTAAAGAGAATATTAAAAAAAAAAAATAGTTTCCCACTTTGTCTCATTGCAAATGCTGAAAACTTAATTTTCTCTAAATTCTTTCTTCCAAATTACTATCCCATTTATTATTTTTAAAAAATGGATAGCCCATTCGGGTTGTAGGACGTGGTACACAAACTAAATTTCAGAAAATACTTCTGCATCAATACTGAATATGATGTCATTAAATTATATGATGAAACCGATGAAGAAGAACTTTGCTACAGGGAAAGAGGATGGACACAGTAAGACTAAAAAGCTAACCCCAATTCGCTCACTCGGAATCGAAACCCAGACTAAAGTGACGTAATTAGCTATGAAACTGTTTATAGTAGAGTTTGTATAGGAAAATGACCCGCTTCGGTGGCGTAGTTGGCTAGTTGGCTAACGCGCCAGTCGTATTGAGCTAGACCACGTGGGGATCGAGGTTCGAATCTCGGTCGAGTGAACTGAGGGTGGTTTTTCCTAAATGGTTTTCCATTCTCTCTCCACGCAAATGCTGGTTCGCTTCCTCTAAATTCAACCGTCCCAATTCCTAATCCATTACTGTAATTAGTACTTAAGCGTATAACCCGAATGGGTAGTAAGACGCGGTGCTAAATAATAATAATAATAATAAATATAGGAAAATGATAAAAGCTACTATATATAATCTCACGTTTTCACCCGTCACATTTTGGTCTGATATATTATGATACATCATAATATATTATATATAATATTATATATAATAATATATAGTATATTATATATAATTTATTATCGATACCTTTAAAATAAAACTACTAAAATAATTAAAGATGTTTGTGTTTTCTTAGCCCTAAAATTCAAATTGGACTGTGCCTGTCCGTAAACAAGGTATTAAATTAAACTCTCTATTTTATATAAATGATATGATGCGATATTTTGGTCGGTGTATTTGGACATACGTTTGATCCAGAACGCAGATAAGAATGTTGATCTGCAGGCTACCTGAAAACCCATCTTTCAAACCAAAACCAGTTCTTGGCAGTGACTTGCTATGAAAGCAGTTTTATGTAAAGTGTCTGGTCTAATCTACCCTCGATGACAACTTCTGACTTCACATTTTTTAATCCGCATCGGTGGGTACACACATGAAATATAGTTTGTATAGTCTGGTTTTTCGCTGGTGCTTAGGAGGTTGGGTTCGAAACACTGAATTGGAAAACTGATTTTTTTTTTGCACCTGTTATATATTCTCTCTCATATGGTTCCCATTTGACCAATCATATGAAGGCTATTTTTAAATACTCAAGTCAAGGTTGTTGTTTTTAGCTGCGTTTTACTACCTGTTTAGGTTCTACCCATATTTACTATATATGTTAATATGCTAGGGATGAGGAAGGTTGGATTTAGAGGAAGTGTACCCGAATTTTCGTGAAGAGGGTGAAAAAATCTCTAAGGAAAATCCCCTTGAGTAAACCCGAAAGGAATTTGAACCACGATCTCCGTCATCGACATTCTTAGTCTATTGTGAGACTGAAACCTTAGACCATGAGTTCACCGAAGTGGGTGGTATGTTTCTTAATAGCCGGCCACCAGACTTGGTATTTAAGGCGTCACTCTAGCAATCGACTATACTGCCGATCACAGGGGGATCGTGGTTTGAATCCGTCGAGTTTACTGATGGTGTTTTTTTTTCCTAAAATGGTTTTCTATTTTCCCTCCACTCAAATTCGAGTAAACTTATTCTAAATCCAACCTTCCTCATCCCTAACTCCCTAACTTAATTTAGTAAATACGCGTATAACCTGACGTGGTGCTAAAAAAAGAGTTTGATATCTGTAATGAGCATAGCGGCATGAAATGAGAATCTTTTTAAATTAAAAGAAAAAGTTGTCATTAAATTCCAGGAGACCCTCAGTAGATATTTAAAAACTCTTGATATCACTGTGTGAAGAAAATTACTCTTGTTTCTACTTTTATTTTGGTCCCCTCCCACCCCACCTTAAACAAGTATTGTGAAGCAACATAAGCTGTATTTCCCCATTAATCTTATATCATTCTGTTTCAAACATAAGTTACATGACTTCACATTTAGTTTGATGAAAAATGCAATTTGGTTACTCTCTTATTCAATCCAAACAGCCTTGAAAAATGTGAATACCTTCTGGAAAAAATAGGGAAATTTGGTAGTAAGGGGGAATTCGGTAGTAAGAAAATAGTGGCAACCCTGAATTTGTTTGTCTTGTTCAGATATTTTTTTAATTTATGAAAAGGGTATAGTTTAAATAAATGATAATGTCGTATTTCCTTTAACTTGACTAATGTGTGCGTGCCGTTTCCATTTTTTATTTTATTTCTAGCTTGATTGTACTTCATTGAAGTTTATAGTTCACTGAGTGGCCAAAATGGTTACTGGACGTCGCCCCATTAATTGACACTTCCCTTTGTTGTCTAGCAATTATGACTGTCTCCAAATGAGACGTACACATGAAGAAGTATTTTTAATAGCCAGTGGTACCAAATGAAAAACAACACAACATGCAATTACCAACAATTAATAGCGCGAATCGTACACTAGCAGACGTAATTAAATATACTGTGACGAGTTAAGCTTAAAGTCATACTGAAATAAAGGTTTCTAGGTTCGATTTCAAGCAAGATCCAAAATGTATCGTGGGGTTAATTTGGTTCTTCCTCTACCACGGTAGTTACTTAAAGCCAGTGGGGGCTGGGTATTATCTCTTCTTGAATTAAGCTAGTTTGTAGGTCGTATGTTGATTATATATAGGTTTATTAAGTGCGCGTTAAATACCTCTCATAGAAAAAAAACCTTACGCTTTCATATTCCTCTAAATTTTAACCAAAAGTGAATTAAAGCCAGATGTTCACAGGAAGCCCATTAGTATAAAACTGTAAACACATGTTACCACAGTGGCGGAAATAGAAATTAAAATACCACAATTTTATTTATATTCTTGTCTCTCTCGGTGGTCTTGAGGTAAAGTGCTAGTCTCAGGACCCGATGTCCCTGGGTTCAAACCCAACTGCGGTCGACGGATTTTTCTTGAGCGTTAAAAATTGGTAGCACAACGTCCTTTGGAAGGTAAGTAAAGCCGTTGGTCTTATATCGATTGTGGCATGTAAACAAATACTGGAAAATAGGTAAAAATACCTTTCCTGGCAAGATTGGTAGACCCTTTCGATCTTGCTTATCGAAACTCTCGTGCGCTGATATAATCAGTCGGTTCAGAAAGTGCACGTTAAATACCTAAAGTAAATAAAAAAGTATATTCTGATTCTATTTAATTAATAATGCAATGATAAATTATACAGTAATTGCTAGGAAGTATTATTGGAAGCTTTTGATAACTTTTTAACTAATAAATCAAATTGGAAACATTTCTATAAATCCAAATGTTAATGACTTTCCTTCAATATTGGTTGTCGAGAGTGGGCATCTTATAAGAATCAGGGTTTAATTATAGGCACGTAACTGATGTTTATAATAGGGCCTCCACCCGATCAGTCTGACTGTCAGTATGCATCAGTACACGGTCAGTCTTCGTATCAATATTTTTATCAGTCTCAGCTCCTACGTGTAATGTGCAACAACCTGGATGATAAGAA
This sequence comes from Timema genevievae, assembly GCA_902155825.1. NCBI lineage: Eukaryota > Metazoa > Arthropoda > Insecta > Phasmatodea > Timematidae > Timema > Timema genevievae. Next base: position 22,469 of record CABFWO010004976.1, read on the forward strand.
AAAGGCGTGGGGGCAGTCCATGTTTGCTACTGAGACTGAAGGAAATACTGATGAGCGCGGGAACACTGTCAGTGTCACTGTCAGTCTTACTGACACTATTACCGTCAGACTCTCCCACCACTTGAAAGACTGATGGACTGAGACTGATGTGATCAGAAAATTCGAATCATATCACTATTTTATTCAGTCCGGCCATCAGTCCATCAGTACTGCCCCTACACTATCAGTCAGACTTTAGTGTAGGGGCCCTACAAGGGATGGCAAGGGATGCCTGTCATTTCCAGTATTTTTGTAGTTTATTTTAATAACAAAATACCTTTTTCGGTCAAAATAAATAAGATTGCTTCAATAGACACGTTGGGTGACCTGGCGGTCTAGGGGTAAGGTGTTGACTTCTGTGCTGAGGGTCCAGGGTTCACTCCTTGGTCACGGCTCAGATTTATCTGATTGCCAAACCCTTCCTTTACCTCTGACAAGACGTGTATTAATCACAACTTGTGAATGTGCGGAATGCCAGGCCTCCACCGTGGTTCGAATCCCACGTTAAACTGTAGGTCCTCCATTTCATCTCACAATCACCTTACCATTACACATTAGCGTGTGTATAACCCGAACGGGTAGTAAGACGCGGTGATGATGATGATGATGATGATGATAATAATAATAATAATAATAATAATAATAATAATAATAATAACAACTTATATGAAAAAACTGTTGAAATAATGGTTTCATCGGCGTAGTAGGACTTTTTCTCCCAGTTTAAAAAGTAAATTTTCAAATTCCTCGTGTTATGGTTTGTGTAAAAACGTTAAACTGTAAACAGGCCTCACTTTTAATGTTTTTCAAATATATATTTTCTTATTTCCCCTGCCATACTTGATTTTAAGACGAAATGCCTCTGTAACTCTTATTGAACCTAATTATCTTTCCAATGCATTCAGTTTAGTAATTTTAGATTAAAGTTTCACTAAAATATTTCAGGGCATACTTTTAAAATAAAATAATGGTACTGTTGTCATGCTAACTAAATTCCAACCTCCCCTAATTGGGTTTAAGCTGACAACGGGGATGAAGGGGCTCAAATTTCATAAGGATGTGGTGTGGTTTTATCCTAAATTAATTTCTACCCTCCCTCAACGTGAATGCGGCTACATTTCCTCTAAATATTAACCTTCCTCATCAACATTATACTAGTGTAATTAAATCCGTATCGCCCAGACGTGTAATAAGACGTAGAAGAAAATCCAGCATAAAAAATTTTAACCTAAAATGTTATAGTGAAACATTCTATCTTGATAATTTTATTTATATAAAATTTCACCCAAGTATAGGCGTAGTTCTCATACAGTGTTGCTAGAATAAATTTAATTTAAAAATTAACTCCAGGGATAAAATACATTTTTTAAATCTATAGAATAACAAAAGTTATTTTTGATGTTATCGAGGTTGCTTTTACTAATTAAATATAATTATTAATAGTAATATTACCCATTTCGGTGGCCGCATGATCTAAGTTGCTACTCTCTCAATAGACTAGACTGCTGATGAAGGGAATATCGTGGTTCGATCTCGGTCGGGTGTACTGAGGGTGGTCTTTAAAAAGGTTTCATACTTTCCACACAAATACGGGTACATTTCCTCTAAATTCAACCTCTCTATCTCATCCCTAACCAATTAGCATAATTTGTACATGAGTGTATAACCCAAATTGGTAGAAAAATGTGGTGTTAAAAAAAAGTAATGTCACTAGCAATTAGTATAAACTAATCTAAAAAAAATTGTAAATTATTAGTTATAAATTAGTTTGAACTGATAAAATAAATTATTTGAAATAATGAGTACTGGTAATTTCGATAAGAGTTATTTTAAACTAGTCTAGTAAAATAAATTATTTATGTATAATTCGTGGGTTTAATAGTAATATCGATCGGAATTAGTTTTATACTTTTCAAAATATATCGAGCTAATTTGTTTATTTTTGAATGAATTAAATTATATTTAAACTTTTTTTCTCCCCCATTACAAAACCTTGGTTTGAATGGTCGTCTCTAAGACCACTTACCCAACTGAATGACGTATGACCCAAATGTACATATTGACAAACTAAAACATTAGATATCTTACAGTTTAGTAACAAAGGTTTTCATACCGCACAAGAACAAACAAACGTTTTAATTAATTTTGAAGGAAAAAAAAGTATAATTGTGTTACAAACCTGACTGAATTTCTTAATTAATTTTCAAGACACACCGTACAATCAAGCACGGTGAAGTAAATCAGCTCTTCTCCCTTCCTCTTTCCCCTTGGTTCTCGCTCTTCTCTAAACCTGACAGTCAACTTCCAAGAGAAGTTGGTAAAATGAGAGAAATACTCGCAACAGCGCGTTAACCTACCGACACAGGAATATGTCGAACAAACTAGCAGTGTTTGAGGTGAGCGGCGAGAACGCCTAACTGGAAAGAGATACTACCGCTGTGCTTTTGGGGAGACATTTTCCACATAGTGGGTTTCCACCCTATTCTCTCTTTTGTTCACGATTTTTAAAAAAAATCATAATTTCTATCTTCATATTATTTTCCCATTGGTTACATAATCATGGTTGATATAGTACAATTGTTATAGGAAGAACCTTATCTGAAAGATACACCCAATATCACCTCAGAGGAAACTGCAGGTTTTATGGAGAAAAGATTCATCTTCTCTCGGTCATTTCTTGCCAAATCTCCTTGCTCCCAGTTATGTCGAAAAACAGTGTCCTGTGTGTAAGAAGGAGATGATGGCAACATCGACGACCCAGCGTTGTGAAACTTGTCTTAATATTTAAGAGAAGATTGACCACACGAAAACAAGAAAATGACAACGCTGTTTCCCAATAGTAACCGCGAAGTTCATTCAGAGATGATATCTATTGCGGCAAAGTTACTAGATCTACTGCCCCATGACTTATACATATGTCTAGTCATGTGATCTGCAGATGACACTTTTAATAGATAATATCAATATCTATAAAATAAGTCAAGTGAAATAGTAAAATGTTTCCTGAATTTATTTTTTCCCCTATACATATACCGTAGACATTTCAATAAATAATGTAAACCAATTAGATTAATACTTTGTTTGTAACTGGTCAAAACGTTTTTGTGCTTCCCCCCTCCCCCTCGCGTTAATTAATTTTAAATCTGGACAGTTGATATATTTTACCCACAGTACTAATTACGAATTCTTTATTTAGAATGCAATGCAGCTGCTAATGAATACAATGTATGATTTCAAAATGTATTAGAACTAATAGTAATAGTTTCTTCCACGCCATATATATATATATGAATGAGAGACGCGTTATTCTGCTTATACCTTGAAATGAATCGGGCACCGTTAAAAATCTTATTTCACACGCAAGTGTATTTACAATTTAATACAATCTTTGAAAAAAAGTCATTACAGCGTGCGTGATCTCTTAGGAAGTACATACAACATTGCTAATTTATTATTGGATAGAGATTTTTTTTTTACACAGGTTCAGTTGAATCACGAATTAACACTTTCTCGAAATTTTTCTCGCCATGATGACTAATTAAATGTGTAACAATTTTAATTTATATATAATTCCATATTGCTTTTAATTTCTCAATACTCTTACTCAGCAAAATAATTTGTTTAGGTGTCCGTATTGGGTGTGCGAGTTAAGAAATCAGTTTTTGGTGGCTCTACAGGTTTTTGTAGTTTAGTTGTGAAAATAAATAGCCTACTAAGCCTACTATGACTTAAGGAAATTTAGAAATAAACACATACATATAATGAAAGAATGGTTTCTTATTTTCGATAAACAAATTCTTTTCTTCTTTTAAGATTCTATCTCGCTACTGATTAACCAGGTTATTAGATAATGGATTACGCTAAGAATTTAATCAAAATATGTGCTTTTTGTGCATTCTTCACTTTATAACTATGAAATTGAGATCAATGAAATAGTTTTTTACAAAAAAATATTTTTCATCATGATCGTACTTTTTAAAATTTTTGATAAAACTGTTTCACTGGACTTAATCTCACTGTTTTCTAATCAAGACTCCAGGTTACCGCACTATAATACAACCGCTGGTTCAAGCTCTATTACTTATTTAAGTTTCACTTTTTTCGTTGGGTAAGACGGGCTCCCGCAAGATATATTTTGTTACCACCATGAGCAATGTGATGGTGATGGTGATGAGGGTTATTATAATTTTACCCAGCCCAAAAAAAACCCACCTGGGTTTTATTTTAAAATAACCACGTAAAAAAAACCACTTATTATATTTTGGATACAGATCATTCGTCTCATTTTTGAAAATGGTTAGTCATTCTGTTGAAAACCTTTTAGTTCAAACCCAATAGTAATAATAATAATACATTGCTTTGTATTGGTGTGATACACAATTTTTGAAATTACAGATTTTATACAACAGAGTAAGCTATAAAATATGTTTTAATTGGTTGAACAAAATAATATGTTTCACTAGCAACTCAGTTGGGATAATATAATTTTAAGCTACCTACACTAGAAATAATACTTTGTCAAAAAACCCAAATGAGATAACAAATGTTCTTACCTTTTATCTTTAAATAAAGAAAGCAACAAATCAATTCTGCAGCTGGTTTGCCAGTTATTTGATACATGGTCTCCTCTCCCCATCCTCTTTATATTCCTTTTACACAGTTTTTTTTCAGCCTGCTAGCTTATACAGTATTGTTGTGAAGAATTACATTGTTGCATTATTGTTTTCCTTTATTATGTCTGTTATTAGGTACTCCTTTCCTTACTATATTGAAATTAAAATATGTTTCTCTGGACCCCGAATAATTAATATATTTGAATTATTGGTTAAATATGATAACATACATAATATCTTTGACTAAACAATAAAAAAACGAAAAACAAAAAAACAATATAATCAAACTGTTTTTTTTCTCTAAATAACCCGGTTTTTTTTTCCAACCCTGATGGTGATGGTGATTGTAATTGTGAGGGAAGCTAAAAGGCCCATTTGGATTTTAATATATATATATCATCCTAATTATATAGATTTAAATTTTACAATTGCCAAAAGGCCAAAAAAATCTTTTTCATTTCCTACGTCATTTTCCATAATAATGAATTTCAATTAAATTGTGATTTTTACCAATATTTAATGATCTATATCACCAAAAAAGTTTAACTTTATCCTGTAGGCTGTATTCTAGTCCATAAAAAATGTAATGTTGGCTTGTAGGTTACAAAACAACTCTCAAAGATATAATTTATAGCCCACTTAGTTGACCGCATGGTTAAAGGCGCCACTCTCGCAGTTGATTTAGACTGCTGATGATGGGGAAATCGAGTTTCGAATCTCGGTCGAGTGCACCGAGTCTTTTATTTAAATGGATTCCCCCCTCCCTCAACGCAAATGCAGGTTTGCTTCCTCTTAATATAACCTCCCTAATACCTAGAACTATTAGCGTAGTTAGTAAATAAGCGTATAACCCGAACAGGTAGTAAGAGGATCTTACATGCTATGGTACACTCTGTATACAGTCCAATTTTCATGGGAAGAGCCTCTTATAAAAAACAAACCTATTTTTTTCGGTCAACATAGATAGTATTTTACTAATTTATTAATGTAATTATACGGGTATTGGTATAAGTGTGATATATATTAAAAGTGCAGATTAAGATCACGTGACCTGACGTACAAATGTATTTAAAAAAACCTAGTAACTTTTCTAGCTGTCTTCCGATGAAAGTTTGACTTTAAATTCACTATCAGCAGGTGAAATTATTCAAAGTATTATCTTGTGTGTTGTATTTTAATTATTCAGAGATAACCTCTAAACCTACTTCGCAGAATGTGTCAAATTGTGTTTGCACGGCCTTAGAAAAAACAAATCATACTCACACATGGTGACACACATGGTGACTACCAATGTCACAGAAAGAGGAAAACAATGGTATCCAAATTAGTTAATATTTGTTTTATTGAATAACTAGTTGAAGTACCCGATGCTTCAGAGGAGAAAGAAATGTTCTTAGTTTAATTCTTGGATAGGTAGGTAACTTGAAAGTTAGTTCCTAATGCCGGGATCACGGTCAACTTACGTTTAAAGTAACGTTCACTTAAAGTTAACTTAAGAAAACAGACGTGTGATCACGATTCACGTAACTTAACGCAACAACTCGACCAAACATCTCCATTCTAGAGTATGTGTTTTGTTATGTAGTTTGTACTATTTGTATTAGTGTTTATGATTTGTGAATGTTTACTGTTTTCTACCGATATCATGGATATTTATCATTAAACTTTTTTGAGCAGATTTTAATGCTCTTACAAACATGATTGTTATCATATTCTGAAAATTGAAAAATGACACCTGGACATGGGAATCGAACCCGGGACCTCTGGCTTAGTACGCCAATGCTCTGACCACTGAGCTATCCAGGATTCATCCCGTGCCCGTGGTCATTCTTCACTCATAGTTTAAGGCAGAGTAAGCCAGAGGTCCTGGGTTCGATTCCCGTGTCCAGGTGTCATTTTTCAATTTTCAGAATATGATATCTAGATGGAGTAATACCCACAATAAGCATAAATAATACCTCCGGCTATTAATTCTTATGATTATGTTAGTTGATTTATATTTTAATAACAAGGATCTTTTTTGAAAGCAACACATTTTTCCATTTTATATAATAAAAGCTTTGTGGTTTGAACTTCTTTACAATATTTCAATTGAGTCTGTTCTATAACTTTCTATAATGATACTATACTAGTGCTTAATTTAACTAAAGTTCCGATCACCAGAACTAAAGCAAAAGAATAGACCTTGGTCATAAAACCGACAAATGAATTACTAAATAGCCCTGTAGACATTACTCGCATAATGATTGGCTAGCTAGTTCACGTGATATCCATCAAGTAACGTTCACTTAACTTAAAAGACCTCCCAAGACATCTCTTACGTTAAGTTAACTGCAAATCAACGTTAAGTTAACTACATCGTGATCGCTTCCACTTAAAAACAAGGATATCCTTTACGTAAAGTTACGTTAAGTTAACTTTAAGCTAACGTCAAGTTGATCGTGATCCCGGCATAAGGCCCTTCGTTGCCTGTGGCCCTATTTGCTTCCAACCCGGTTTTTAATTAATTTAAAAAAAATCAAAATTTTAAAATCCTGACCAAGAGTTACACAGGGGCTACTAAGATTTTAAATTTCAATGCTCATAGGGTCATGACAAACAACGAGTTTGACACGCATTTGGGTAGCCAGGAATACCAGAGAATTTCGCAAAATCTAGTAATCATGCTGGATTTTTATTATATATATATAATTATTTTTTTTAATCGCTGCCTCTTAATACCGGTTAAGGTTGTACACATTACTCTAATGGGGTAGGGATGAGGAAGGAAGCATTTTAGAGGTATTCTAGCCGCATTTGCTTGGAAGAATAGTGGGAAACCATATAGAAAAAAGCCGCCTTCATCAGACCACCTCGAGATTTGAACCCCGATCTCCCAGTCATCGGTGGTCAAGTGTATTGTGCGAATGACTCCTTAGACCTTTCGAGCACCGAAGTGGGTAATTTTTATTGTTGGGTACATTTACAATTTGCTGACACTAAAGTGAAACAAAAACACTTAATAAGGCCACAATGATAAATCAGCCAAATTTAAATACTGCAATTTTTTTTTATTCAGGAACTTATTAACTGATATAAAAGGTATCGAAAATCTTGACATTAAGATCTAGTCTGTCGATAACAGTAAGAATGGAGGGCACAAAGGAATAGAGTTAAAGTTCACTTATATATGTGTGTGTTTGTGAAGGGGAAAAGGGGGAAAGTCCCATTTTTATTTAAAATATAGTTGGTGCTGCCATCTCTTTTACAATCACGTGACTTTTCTAATATACTTTAAATTATGGTTAAAAGAGGTATCTTGATATATTTAAATTAATTTAAAAAAAATAATTTTCTTGTGTCGTTATGGGGTATAAAAGTTGTCCTGTAAAATGTGTGTAGTGGTTACTTCCCACTATTTTCACCCCTTTTACACTTCATATATGTAAACAAATCTCTTACATATAAAATGATAAAAATACAAAATAAATAGTAGCCTACAGTAACCCTCACATACTTTCTTGCTTCCTTACCTAAAGATGTAGACATTTACAACTGTTAGGGTCAAACGCAGATATTTACTTAAAACTTGTAGGATACGTAGAAAAAAAAATAGATTGTTACTAATATACAGTGGAAAAAATAGCGTCACATTCTACCGAAGAGCATAAATAAAATCATATACAGTGTTACAGAATAATAGAGAAAACGGGAAAATCTCTCTTCACCAAAGAACATATCAATTTCTTATATACCTGAAACTATTGGTTTTATAAAACTATATTTCAAATAAATGGTTTTTATTTTTAATAGTACTAAATATTTGTATCGATATATTATTTCATATCTTCAAAAGCTATTTGTATATGATCAAAAGTGGAAATTTCTGCTTATATAAAGTACCCTCAAAGTAATTCTTATGGGAAAATAGGGATCGCCTTTTTGTTTGTAATGTTAAACAATGTTTAAATAGGAAGTTAAATCAAAATCGTTTAGAGCCGATTTTAAGAAAGTTGATCGTATTTATCTTTCTTCTCTTCAGTAAACCACCCTTAATATAAGGGTTTGATATCTAATTTCAAAAATTCCTCAAGGGAACCTTATGAAAACCCAAGCTACCAAGTTTTAATCCGATCGGTAATATGGTTTCGGCCCTAGACCGAGATACAGACAGACAGACAGATGTCATCGCTAAAATACACTTTTTCTGTTTCAAGGATTCATAAAGCGTCGTCCTACATCCAAATATCAAGTGTGATTTTTTTTACAGTCACAATACTTTCTTTCTCATATGGTTTGCGAGAAAGTAAAAATCAGATTCTATAAATATCTATATACTTTTTTTTCCCCTCTAAAAGTTTGCTTTCAACGAAAATTCCTACGTTCGTTGAAGGTGCTAATGTGCTGTGATGCAACCCATATGTTTACTCTTTGCGTGAGTTCGATGCTTACATAATCATTTTTATGATAGAGCCAAAGTTAGCATTTGTGTATGTGTGTCTGTGTGTCTTTGGTGGTTCCTGTCTGCTGTGTGAAATTATCTCGACGCTAAAAAATATGTGGTTCTCTTCAGTCTTTCCGTATGTTTGGATAAGAAAACTTGTTTGCGTAGGAATTTTTTTTTTTTCGATCACATCATCGCAAAATAGAACCAGTTCCTCCGGGAGACTCTAGTTTCTATCATTTATAGAATTATTGATTTAAAAAAAACTATATTACTTATTGTTATTTATTTTTACCCTCTTCGATGGCGGCTTGGTCTAACGAGCTACTCTCGCAATAGTCAATGACGAGGAGGACGAGGTTCGAATCTTGGTCAGGTGTACTGAAGGTGGTTTTCCCTAAATGGTTTTCTACTCTGCATGCATATTTGGGTACAATTCCTCTAAATATAACTTTCCTAATCCCTAAAACCATTAGCGTAATTAGTACATAAACGTATAATCGAAACGGGTAGTAAGACGCGGTGCTAAAAAAAAGACAAGGGATGAAACATTTTTGTTCTGTAAATGAGAAGGAAAAAAACTGTGAAAAAAGGAAAGAATGTTTGCAAATAAATCTTAAAAATGCCGTTTTAGTGGCAGATTCTTCATTTAAAAATAAATAAATAAAAGGCTTATACTTACACAAGATATGAAGTAGAGGTAAATTATTAAGATTCTAAAGTATTTAATGTTAGATTTGATCCAGAATGAACTCATTTTCTTCGAAGTATGATAAAGTTTGTGCAATTGTTTCATACCATTTATTTTGTTTGGAGGAACCCTTAAAATATTTAAGATCTCGGAGAACCCCTGCCTGGCTGACACATTAGGTTTGACAGGGGTAAATTAAAAAATATAACCCACATGTGAACCAGTAGGGTTGTTAAATAATAATTAGCTCATAATTTTGAATAAGATATTTCAATAGTGTCTTTTGCATATTTCTATAGTAAAAGTACTGTCCCTCGTTACTTGAACTTGGCTTGAAAATATTCTTACTAATCTCACTTTTAATACCATTACCGGAACTAATCTCTTTTATCTTCTTTGAATACGTGGGTTCTCTTAACATATTTCCATACTGTCCAAAAATTATGGGCAGACCAATAATTTTTTTTAAAAAAAGCAAGCTTTTGCTAATTTTCGTGAAACCTAGGTTGGGAAACCCTGGTCTAAGGCGTCCCTTTCACAATAGACTATAGACTGCCGATGACTGGGAAATCAGGGTTTGAATCCCGTTTAGTTGTGCTTTTTCCAAAATGGTTTGCTACATCATCCTCCACGCAAATACTGGCACACTTTCTATAAATTCCACCATACATATCCTTAATCCGTTATCTTAACTAGTACATAGTAGTACAATCCGAACGGGCGGTAAGACTTGGTGCTAAAAAATTAAGGTCGAGTAAAATGGTGTGTTCGACCATTGTGGTTGGTTTATAATCTCAAGCCAAGGCCAGTCATATGGTCGTGTCACCGAATCGTGTGACCTTTTCAATTATTCTGAAAGCGCGCCCTCTTGGATTGGTTATTTAATGAGTTATTGAATTACCGAAATATGAACTACTTTAGTGGATCACTCACCAACATTTGTCTCGTTTTGTTTGAGAAAGAATGTCAGGACGTTGCGTGCCATATGAAAGAAAGATGCAATCCTTTTTTGAGTGACATTTACGGTAGTATGGCTGTCACGATTACTTTTAACCCAAATTCTGAGTAAGTTTGATCTAAAAATAAAACTAACGAGATAAGGATAGTGCTAGTAAAATAAAGTTCTTGATAGATCTTATTTTCTTTACTGTAATAAAATATAAAAGCTTTTAGAAAATATATGTTTTTCGGTATATTTTCTTACCTTAAGTTGTGTAAAAGGTTTTTGGAAAAGCACTACCCCTTTTATTTATGCACTTAATTACTTTAGCTTTTTTTAAAAAATCCTGATTCAAGCAAGTCCACAAACCAGTGTTTTTGTCAAATTAGGAGCCCTCTTCTACGTTTACAAAATATTTTTAACCGCGCCGTTGGGCTTTGAATTTTAATATCGAGCTCATTTAGTCTGGTTTGCCGATGACGGGAATATCGGGGTTAGAATCCCGACCGAGTATACTGAGGTGGATTTTATTAATTTAGCTCCACGAAAATGTTGGTACTTTTGCTCTTAATATGTGTGTGTTTGTAATCTATATTCTATACGACCTAAAATTAAACTTTTATGCAAGAAACGACAAAAGGGAAGGTTTTCATTATTTGTTCAACACTGAGACATTCATTTCTATGGAAAATAAATGTGTAAAAAATCTTTGGAACTTTTTTTTATCTTTCTACCCGCTCGGGGTATTTGCATATATATTAATGTACTAAGAATGAGGGATGTTGAATTTAAATTAACTGTATCCATATTTGCTCAACGAGAGAAAATAGGAAAACCATTTAGATAACACCACCCTAATACACCCAACCGGGATCAGAACCCCGATCTCCCCGTCATAGGCAGTCCAGTCTGTTTCTAGAGTCACCCGCTTCGGTGATCGCGTGGTCTAAGGCGGTACTTTCGCAGTAGACTCAAACTGCCAATGATGGAGAGATCGATGTTCAAATCTCGGTCGGGTGTATTGAGGGTGGTTTTCTAAAATGGTTTTCCCCTCTCCCTCCACGCAACTGTGAATACACTTCCTATATAAATAACGTCCCTAATTTCTGAAACCATTAACGTAATTACTATATAAGCGTATAACCCGGACGTCGAAACTTATTTGATACACCCGTTAAGAACCATGGAACTATACCGCCGGGAATCAAATCCGGTGTCACCTGAACCGAGAGTAAACGCCCTACCACCGAGAGGTGTTCACGCTTTTGTCTACAACACGTGTTTGTTCGGTACGCGCTGCGTTCCCAAGGCCAGACGATGTTCACTTATTCAATTAGCACCTCTCTTGGCTTGCGTGTGTACGAACTGGCGGCGGCGGCTAGAATGGCTTCACCGGAGCTATTCTAAGAGACGCCGAACACCCTCTTGGAGGTTTCGTCCATCGAATACTTTTTTTAAAGAACTTTTTTTTTATGACAACGCGTCTTACTACCAGTTTGGGTTATACGTATATGAACTAAATACGCTAACGTACTAGAAAGAAGGAAGGTTGAGCTTTGGGAAAATATAACCGAATTTGCATGGCTGGAGAGTGGAAACGCATTAATGAAAAAAAAAACTACCCTCAGTAAACCCGACCGTGATTCGGACCCCGACCTTCACGTCGTTGGCAGTCATTATATTGCAAGAGTGACGCCTTAGAGCAGGGTCGGCAACCTTTAAGTAGTGTTGTGCCGAAATAATATTTTAAAGTTTCTCAGCGTGGCAACCAACCTAAGACCACCCTAATCGTGTATATATTCATACTAGATAACTAGTAAAACTGTTTAAAACAAATTTAAGTTGATTTCATAAAATGTAACTATAACAATCCATTTAAATAACTTAGTTTTCTTGGATACAAAATATTTTAGTATAGCTCGGATGAATCAGAATAAAGAATAAATACAACACTTTAATATGTTTTGTATTATTTAAGATCTGAAGACACTATTTTGAAATTTTGAAACAAACATTTGAATCATTGAAACATAAAACACTGTTGTTATTAAAATTATTACTCACACCAATAGTTTTAATTAAATATAAAGGTTTTTATTATTTTAATTTTCATTCAAATCGCTCAACGTGCCATTGCGAATCGTTCCGCACTCCACGATCGGCACGTGTGCCATAGATTGCCGACCCCTGGTTTAGGGCTTAGATCACTCGACCACAGATGCGGGTAGAAAAGTACTCCCATCATAAAGTTTTACACAATTTCGGGTTGTACGCATTTTAATCACCCTTAAAGTTTAGGGAGGAAGGTAGAATTTTAGAGGAAATGTACCTCTATTCACGTGAAGGAATTGTTAGAAACCATTTAGGAATAAAACATCCTCACAACACCCTGCTGGGATTCGAACCCTGGCATCACCATCATCGATAAAAAGGATTAGACGAGATTGTTATTGATACATTTCTCATCGATTCGGATACTAAGATTTTTTTCATTCGGGTCATACGCATATTTTAATTAAACTAGTACCCGCTTCAGTGGTTGCTTAGTCTAAGGTGTCACTCTCGCAGTAGACTAAACTGTTAGTGACGAGGAGGTTGAGGTTCGAATCTAGGTCATGTGCACTAAGAATGATTTTTACGAAATGGCTTTCCACTCGTACTCCACACAAATGCGCATACACTTCCTCTAAATATAGCCTTCCTCATCTCTAAAACCATTAGCGTGATTAGTAAATAAATGTGTAGCCCGAACGGGTAGTAAGACGCGATACAAAAAAACACACTAATGTGTTAGGGTTTGGCAGGTGGAATTTAAAACCACCATCACTGCACACGATACTCGTTAAGACCACCGTCAGTGCACCCGATACTCGTTAAGACCACCGTCAGTGCAACCGATACTCGTTAAGACCATCGTCACTGCACCCGATACTCGTTAAGACCACCGTCAGTGCACCCGATACTCGTTAAGACCACCGTCAGTGCAACCGATACTCGTTAAGACCACCGTCAGTGCAACCGATACTCGTTAAGACCACCGTCATTGGACCCGATACTCGTTAAAACCACCGTCAGTGCACCCGATACTCGTTAAGACCACCGTCATTGGACCCGATACTCGTTAAGACCACCGTCAGTGGACCCGATACTCGTTAAGACCACCGTCAATGGACCCGATACTCGTTAAGACCTCGGTGCTAAGACGGAAACACACTAAAATTACCAATTATATGAAATATCAAAGTAGTTTTTGTCACTCACAAACTATGTGAAAGAATGTAATATATTCTCGTGTTTAAAAGACCCAAAATCAACTTTTTACTACTATTCAGATTCCTTATGCGATGCGATCGACTGGCTGCCGACCCCTGTCTTAAACCATGCGACCACTGGAATGGTTAACTTATTGTAAAGTTACTTTTGATCATTTTCAGGATATACCGGAGTACTTTGGGGGTACCGTGTGGTACTTTGTATTCTCACTCTCTTTTCCACTCTCCTCCCGCTTGGTTATATTAGTGTAGACGTAGAGGTGATTAGTGTAAATAAATGTGGATACCCGGACCCACATCCGTGGGCACGCGAACTTAATGTCAAGGTCGTATAGTTTGATTTGCTTGGGACAGCAGGTCAGGCTTATAATTCTGGCTGTGAATTGACTGTATATGGTGATATTTTTTTTCTTTGACTTAAAGATTTTCCCCACTCTCCCTCGATGTAAATATATTAATGTAATGAACTAGTGTGATTAAATACGGATAGTGAAACACATTGATAAAAAAAAAGACCTGTTTTTAACGTAATCTGTGAATGTCGTTGTCATTATCTTGATGATCAAATGGCGGGAGTTTTAAGGTGGAACGCGAGAAATGACCAAAGTTTTTGCAGTTTACATTTTTTTTCTGACCAAAATAATATTGCTTCAGTACAAACATAGTTTCATTTTCTTCTCATGGTGACATATTTTATGATACTATCAACATTAGAAGACAAACTCTTTAATAAAAGGCAAAAAAGTGGTCATTACATTCCAGGACATCCTTGCCAGATATTAAACTTCTTGTTTCTACTGAAGCAATATTTGATTAATTTTGGGCAAACAAAAAAAAAGTTAGATATAAAAACTGCATAAACACTGACCTTTTCTCACGTCCCCTACAACCCCACCTTAAACTTCCCGGGTTCTCACCCTTCCTTAGGTATTGAACAAGGGATCGTCACGTAGTTTCTCAGTAGGGCTTCGTCGGCGCTACTGGCAGACTAAACTTACGATATAACCCGCCGTCAGCGACCCCTCTTCTTATTTTCCGCCTATCTCGATAGCTTTTAAAATAAGATATATTATTATTATTAGCACCGCGTCTTACTACCCTTTCGGGTTATACGTACTTACACTAATGTGTAATGGTAGGGTGATTGTGAGATGAAATGGAGGACCTACAGTTTAACGTGGAATCCGAAACCACGGTGGAGGCCTGGCATTCCTCACATTCACAAGTTATGATTAATACATGTCTTTTAAGAGGTGAAGGAAGGGTTTGGCAATCAGATAAATCTGTGGCGGGACCGAGGATTGAACCCCGGACCCTGAGCACAGAAGTCTGACGCCTTACCCCTAGACCACCAGGTCACCACCCAAAATAAGCTATAGAAAAATATGAAAGCCCTAACCTCACTATCCAAAAATTTGTGGTCCATCCAATCCCTAACCTGACACACAAACCTCTTCTTTTTTTTAATCCGTGTTTCCACTATCCTCGCGATGACGCCACTGCCTGTGAAGGGGTCTTGTGTCTTCAGGTTTCCCTACTAAATTTTTGTAAACACACCATTCATCATTCATACGCACAATATGACCACCACCACCACCTCCTACTCACCCCTCCTTAAAGCTGCGCAACTTGATTATCCTTAATATGTTTGGAGACAAGGGCGAAGAAAGATGATTTTTTTAGGGGGTAAGTGGAGGGGTTAGTTTAAAAAAATACGGCAAAAAAATATGACTATCTTTAAACAAATAAATGTTTTATACGAATATATGGTTCGTCCTTGGGGGGGATGGGGTCATCATATTACAGGGGTTGTTAATATCCCCCGACTTCCTTCCCCCTTTTCAATGCCCTTGTTTGGGGATACATACAAACCATGGAGTCCTTCATTAGGTAACTAAATATCCATTCTCCTGTTCGGTCTTTTGGCGCCGCGTCTTACCAACCGTTTGAGCTATACACTTGGGGACCTGGTGGTCTAGGGGTAAGGTGTCAGACCTCTGTGCTGAGGGTCCGGGGTTCAATCCTTGGTCCCGGCACAGATTTATCTGATTACCAAACTCTTCCTTCACCTCTGACAAAACGTGTATTAATCACAACTTGTGAATGTGTGGAATGCCAAGCCTCCACCGTGGTTCGGATCTCACGTTAAACTGTAGGTCCTCCATTTCATCTCACAATCATCCTACCATTACACTTTAGCGTAAGTGCGTATAAACCGAACGGGTAGTAAGACGCGGTGCTAATAATAATAAGCTATACACTTATACCTATAGACTAATTACGTTAATGGTTTAAGGTATTAGGAAGGTTATATTATATTAAGTGTACCCGCATTTGCGTGTATGGAGAGAGTAAAACAATTTTGAAGAAACCACCCTCAGTACACCCAACTGAGATTCGAACCTCGATCTCCCCGTCATTTGCGGTCTAGTCCAACACGAGAGTAGCGCGTTAGACAATGCGGCCACCGAAGTGGGTTCCTGTCCACCCTTTTCAGGCCCAAATATATATTTCTCAACACTTTGTTCTCAAGAACACTTAATTTATTCTAGAGACCACGCTTCACGTCCGTAAAGGACAACTAAATTGGTATGATCACAGTACTACTATGTTGTACTTACTTGTTTATTGCCATTATTATTACTATTTTTTGTTTACGGCCCGCGATGTTTGCTGCATTATACATACCGGCCCGCGGCTCATGAAATGTATGTTATGGCCACACTGTTTTAATCAAGTGAACCTGGCTTGACTCGTGTAGGGCTTCTTTCGGTGGTAGAGAGCACTGAGACGTTTACAAGGTTTGGATGTTTTTGACATGTTTGAGGGGCGGGACTAAGGATAGGGGCTGTGGGGGTAGTCACGAGGCTCTATTTTTGTGGGTTCAATTTTGGATGACCTCGTGTAAAGCAGGTGCCTTCGTTTTTTGTTTATACTTAGACGTCGTGAGCTGAAACACTGTCAAGATTGTGATCATTTTAAAGGTAATGTTGATATATATATATATATGTATATATGTATGGTCAAGGCCGTAGCCAGCCAATAATTTCAGGGGGGGTTTGGTGGGAACATCCCCCAATTGCCAGAGGCTAGAAAAAATTATAAATATTAAACACCTTTTGTAGCTCTTTGACGTGCTTTTTACGGTAACACAGCCTCCTAATTTGTACTTGTGAATTAATTTTGATATTGTTTGAACCATGAATTAAGCCATATTCTTTTTTGTTAATTAAATTTTGGGGGGGGGGAGGGGTTGAACCCCCAAACTCCTCCCCTGACTACGGCCTTGTATATGGTATATTTAAAAGTATGGGAGAAATAAAATATTGTTGTATGAAAAAATTATGATTAGTTTTTTACAGTGTAGCGTAAAAGTATAGGCCTAAATACTTTTACGCTAGTATACTAAGGAAGAGGAAGGTATAATTTAAAGGAAGTGTACCTGAATGTTCGTGGAGTGAGAGCGTAAAATATATATTTTTTAGAATAAACACTCTTTGTACACACTCTCACTTTTTCCCCTAAGTGGTTTACCTCTCTCCCTCCACGCAAATACGAATACTCTTTTCTCTAAATTCAACCTTCCTCTTCGCTAGTATATTAGCGTGATTAGTTCATATGCTTATAAACTCAAGCGGGTAGTAATACTCGGTGACAATAAATGCTTTGAGCGCCTCGTCTGCCAACTACAAGAACAGACGCCCCTCCCACCCGGGCCGATTGAATTGTGTCTTGCGGTGTGGATTTGTAGTGCCGGTTTGAACGGACCCGCCTTGTTTGGATAACGGTTAATGTACACCAAAAAAACCACTGGCACCGTGTCTGGTCTAAGGTAGTTTTTTTATACGTGTTTTATTTATTCGTTGCAAGCTCTCGCAACTTCCTTTCCTTGTATTACTTTTTAACAGCCTCGTTTGGCGTTAACAGAACCGGATTGGTTCGTGTTTATAACGGCCGTTCGATTAGTATAGCTAACTCTTGAATAAAGGCTGAAAGAGGGTTCTGGTTGATAATACAGATGGAGTCATAAATTGGACCCGGAAAGCAGAGATATATATAATTGAGTGTAAGCTACAATAACAAAAGGGAAAAATATCTTACTAGACCAAGACGTCTCTAACAATAATTTTTAGTTGGATCGCTATAAGAATGATCTTATCTTACTATTACTAAATTCATTTGATGTATTCATAAACAAAGAGTTTTTTTTTACGGTTGTCCCTTTTGACAGATCTAATATAAACATACAAACATGGGAATTAACTTGGGCTACGGATACAGCTGTCACTGGGTACATCTTTAAATTAAATTGAGTTGAAAAAAATACACCAGTACACGGGAATCGATCTTTGGACCTTATCCCGGTCACTGGATGATTCGTGGATTCGTGAATTGCTCAGTGGTAAGTGCATTGATACAGCGGCGTTGCACGAAATATATTGGGGGGGGCAGTGTTTTTCCCAACTCTAAGCGTTTCGAAATTAGAAAAATTCCAAAGTAGCAATGGAGAGTACAAGGAGGGCAATCTTGAAAACAAAAGGGGGGAAGGGGGGCTAGAAGGAGGCTCATAATTATTATTTTTTAATTTGGGGTGAAAATCAAGCCTTGAACCGAGCTTTTAGGCAACTGTATTTTTAAATGTATTTACTTATTTTCAAGGCCGTAGCCAGCCAATAATTTAAGGGGGGGAGGGGGGGTTGGTGGGCACATCCCCAAATTACCAGAAGCTAGAAATAATTCTAATTGATAAACAGTTCTAGAAGCTTTTTGAAGTGTATTTTTATGTCACCATAACCCCCTAACTGCCGAAGGCTAGGAAAATTTATAAATATTAAACCTCTAGAAGCTCTCTGAAGTGCTTTTTATGGTAACACAGCCCCTGATTTCTACTTGTATCTTAATTTTTATATTATTTGAAACATAAATAAAGCCTTTTGTTCATAAAATTTGGGGGTCGTTTGAGATCCTTAACCCCACGCCACCCCTACCCCCGGCGACAGCCTTGTTTATTTGTTCATATTGGATTTTTAAAGCTTAAAGGCTTTTTCAGTGCAATATGAAATATTTATTTCAGTTTACCTGCATCTGAGCTAAATATCCAATTGAGCTTAAATGTATTCCCTTATGATTATTTTCCATACCACATTCGGCATACTCATCAGCCGTTGTGTCTACCTACTGACAACGGCGCTACTACACTACTTGATTAACTAAGATGTCTATAATCTACTAAACAAGAACCCCCTTTAAATGTTTGATGATTTTTTAAGTTGAGATTTTTTTGTAAAATAGGGATCAACAGTTGGGAAATTTTAAATTTGTCTGTACAAGTCTGTGGTTAAGGACTTTCATAATAGAAAGTAATGGGTTACAGAATAAGCTTAGAATTTCCCAACTCCAGATCTAAAATCTCACAAAATTTCCAACTTTAAAACTTTTAACCAACATTTGGGGGGGGGGGGTGAAAACCCCCAAACCCCCCGGTGCGACGCCCCAGCATTGATATGTTAAGCCATAGGTCCTACGTTTGATGTGCAGGGGTCTTTTTAAAACACATTTAATTTAATAAGATAAATATAGTTTAATGTTGGCTTCCTACATTACTGTTTATATAATAGAACCCGCACTGGTTTCGTGGAGCAAGGTGCTAGTCTCTTATTATCTGGCTAGTCGATGACATTGGGTTGGGTTTCTAATCCCGGTCGGATGTACTGAGGTGTATTTACCTTATTGATTTCTCACTATTTCCCCGCTAAATTCCGGAAAACTTCATATAAATTTCCTAAAAATATATGTACATAAGCGTTTAAAACAGTCTTAAGTTGTCAATCTAACAATAAACTGGGTTTGCCCTTGGCGGGGAGGTTTGTTTGTGTCTTTGCTGAGTGTATTAGGGGGTGGGTTTTTTTGGCATCAATTCACTGTAATATGGGCGCACTTCCTTTAAACTCTTCCTCAAACCTACACATTAAAATTGAGCCGTAAATAACCTTGACACAACCTGAAATAGTAAAAAAAAAAAATGACATATTGTCTCTTCAAATAACTTTTCTTACTCTTTAAATTGACGTAATCTTAGTATACTGTGTGAGGGCCCCATCATCGTAAAAACAGGTGACAAAAAAAAAAAAGAATAACAAGACGTGCTGGAAGAGGAGCGAAAAGGTACAGTCTTATGCAAGAACGTATTTAAACATTTAATACTTATTCTTCCCACCTTTCATCTTTTATTTATCTATATATTTTTAAAGGTGAAGTGATTCCTTTGAATTGTGTTGTGTGGAAAGTAAGTGGAAGGTAAGTAAAATACTATTAAAAAAAGTTGCACTAAAAGAAAACACCGATTATCGCCCTTTCATAGGAGAATATTAATCTCAGTTATTTTTGACATGGTTGATTCCTTTGATTATCAATATATTTCCCCTTGGCCACAGACAAGCAATACACCAGAACACAGCTTTACATTGGTCTCACTGCGCTCTTTGAGCCAGGTTGAGTCCTTGGCCACTGGGAGTGCTAGTTACAGTTCTCTGTGATAACAGCGGCTACAAGTGAAACTACTCACGGTCTTATTGTTCGTTATAAAGAGGTGGTGGCCTAAACACAACATTTCAGCTACCAACAATACTCTCCTCCTTCCCTTTTCAATGAACGAACCTTTTCAGATAAGTCAGTGTTTTAAGATTCTTTAAAACTAGACAGTTCACTTGATAAAAAAAAACCATTGTATTCTAAGTTTTATTTGTAATTTGCTGTCTGAACAGGCTCATGTGGGGGGTTAGGGCCGCTACTTGAATCTAGCTTTGTGAAAGCCAGTTTATTGACACTAGAATGCAAATATAGTCTGATTGCTTGTAAAATCGTCTTTATAGTGAACTTTTTTATTTAAAAAAATCCTTCATGAAAGCTATGATGCTACTTGGGACTGCACGTAGCGATCCGCGTGTTGAAGGAATGAATTCCCCCAATGAGCGTAACCATTTTAACCATTTTTGTGGTTTGGTGTATATCTTGTCTGGGACCAAGGGGCAATATAAGTTTCTTAAATTTTAAGTTTTATTTTTCCCACTAAAAAAATTACCTATTGAAGTGCACATGGCCGTAGCCAGCCAATAATTTCAGGGGGCAGGGGGGAAGTGGGCGGGCACATACCCCAATTGCCGGAGGCTAGAAAAAATGATCAGTTCTAGAAGCTATCGGAAGTGCTTTTTATTGTAACACAGCCCCCTAATTTGTACTTGTGCTTTAATTTTGATATTGTTTGAACTATAAATAAAGCCACATATTTTGTTCATTAAATTTCGAGGGGGGGGGTGAGTCCCCCAAAACCCCTCCTGACTATGGCCTTGGAAGTGCACTCTCAACAGGATGCGCAATTAGCTTTAGGGAAAGCCAAATGACTTGTACAAAGCTTTCATTGTTTGGAGCGTAGCTATAAAACTATCAAGAACACTGTTGGGCTATTTATAGTCTACGTACTAATATACTGGTTTCCAGCCCGAGGTTAATTTATATGGAAAATAAATATCCGAAAACTTTTGTATGATTATGATGCACCGAAATGACTCTGATTTATCAAGTGTAGCCACACCAATCTAATATTTCCATAGCCTTCCCCGCGGAAAATTTTAAATTTCATCACATTCAGGCCCGGATTAACACATTTGGGGACCCTGTACCACCAAGTAGACCTATTTTATTATTTTACCTCGAAAATTATTGTCGATAGAAAATTAATGTTTATTTTTCTGTCAAATGTGAACTGTACCATCTGAAGATATGTAGTATTTCTGGTTTGTCAAAAGCAAAGGTTGCGTTAATTTATAAGCATGGACTATCGGACTCCACGTAATACCAAGCTACCAGCGCCCCTAGCGGTGCATACCGGGTACAATAGATGAACAGACAGGGATTTGATTAGGGAATTTCGAGTTTAGTTTAAATTTTACGAAAAAACAAAAAAAATTGAAAAAAGCTTACAAAATTATTACAAAATAAACATAAGTCATTGATTTATTTGCGGGGCGGGCGGGGGCCCCTAATTTCGAGGGGTCCTTGTGCATGGCACATCTGGCACATGTCTTAATCCGGGCCTGATCCCATATCTACAAAATTATAATTTTTTTTTCTATCTCACCTAGTACTTTTTATGTATAATTAATATTTTAAATTTTTAGTTTGTTAAATTAACTGTGAAAATCCCTAGTATAGCTCGACATAATTTTAAAATGCAAAAATGACCTAAAATTAGGTTGGTAATAATAGGGCTACTAACAATATTCCAAAAGTATTGGGAGAGAGAATTTATCCATCATAGTTATAAATAAGAGAAATATAATTAATATACAAACATTATTAGAAATCATACAAATAAAAGTTTCGTGAACTGAAATCTATGGTCTCAGTTTTACATCGGTAGTAGACAATGTTAGGCAGATTAAATTAATCTACGTATAAATAAAGTAATGTTTCAACTCTTAAAACTAACATTTCTACTTAAACTAAAATAAATAACCATCTGGCATTAAGGAACTTGAAAGTTCCTGGACCCTGGGATGTAATATCGCCATTTAACCTTAACCTTAGACATTCCATATAATCCCAAACCTGACACTAAACATAGTTCAACATCAGTTTTCACAATATCCTGCCATAGACCTATCAAGGGGTCTTATTTCTAATTTAAAAAAAATGTATTTCATGAAACCTAATAAGCTTGAGCTATATTTATTGTTCGTTCATATACATATATATTGCAGGCTAACACTTTTTTTTAGCACCGCGTCTTACTAACCGTTCGGGTTATACGCCTATGTACTAATTACACTAATGTGTTAGGGATTAGGAAGGCTTAATTGAGAGGAATTAAACCCACATTAGCGTGGAGGGAGAGTGGAAAAACATTTAGGAAAAATCACCCTTAGTGCATCCGACTAGGATCGAACTCCGATCTATCAGTCTTCGGAAGTCTAGTCTGATAAGAGAGTAGCGCGGAATTCTATGCTGGGGGGTCCGGGGTTCAATCCTTGGTCCGGGCACAGATTTATCTGATTGCAAAACCCTTCCTTCACCTCTGACAAGACGTGTATTAATCACAACTTGTGAATGTGTGGAATGCCAACATTTCATCTCACAATCACCCTACCATTACACATTAGCGTAAGTGCGTATAACCCGAATGGTTAGTAAGACGCGGTGCTAATAATATAAATAATGATAATGATAATCATAATGAGAGTAGCGCGTTAGATCACGCGGCCACCGAAGCGGGTAACACATTTATTAATATTAACAAAACTGTAAGTCTCATTCTTAGATATTAATTGCAATATGATTAATGTAAGTGTGTAACGATAATGACCGCTTTACATGGCACATTATCTTTGTACTATCTATTACATGCACTTCCATGTAAGAGCTTATAACTTCATGTAGCACACCAGTCAAGCTAGATCTTGATCCTCATGCAGTTAGGGTTGTACATTATTCTGATGCCACGCTCGACCATCGGCATGGTGTGTATGGATGTCGTATCGATACGTTCTCAACGATATTGCAGGAATAAAAAGTCGAAAATTTTAACGCGTTCTAAATATAGGAACGGTCAAACTAGTGATTAATTTTAGTTATAAATATTGCTAAACTTTGGTGCTTTCAAAGTAGCGTAGTAAGTAGTCAAATTTTAATAGGAAGGACAGTTTAAAAAAACTCCATTGTATCAGTCCGAAATAGTGTCCTCCGCCTGTTGGCGAATATACTGCGAACCCATGTGGGCAGAGGGTGTCTTTGGTCAACATAATGAACTATTTGGTCGTTTATCTCAGTTTTTTAGACCGGAGCTGCTACTTTTTTTTTTTTATTATTTTTTTTTATTCAAGTACTTCCTCATGTGTCCTAGCGAGGTTGAGTTGACCCCGTTCCATATCCACTGTTTCATAGAAAATCTGGAAACCCTGGGGATCGAATCCGGTACCTATGAATCCGTAGCCAGGAGCTATGAACACTCGATAAGAGGCGATCAGTTTAAAAAAAAGTACATGTTTTATGGACAGTATTGATACTATATTAGAGCACATGACTTGACGTATTAATACGTGAACGTAGATATTAGTAACTTTTCTAGGTATTTTCCTATGAAAATGGGACAATAGTAGTCGGTGCCGTTAAAATTTTGATGAGAGTCCTATTATTATCAAGGGTGTTAAAATATCTTAGCAGCTAAAATATGGATGTAATTTAAATTTACAATATCGTTGTCACTATTATTGAACATAGATTCAGTTACTGATTTAATGGGAACTTGCACAGGCCTAAAAAATTTTTTTATCGAGCCTCGATTATATTTTCATCGAGCCTCGATTATATTTTCATCGAGCCTCGATTATATTTTCATCAGGTCCTTTGAACAATACACCGAATTTATGAAGTAAATATTTAAGTTTCATCTTTCCGGCTTCTATGAACAAAATGAATAATTTATTTCCTATACTTCATAGTATTCTATCTTTTACCAACCATACAGTTTTAGATCTGCTACGGAATTTCATGAGATATTTTCTACAGGAAAAAAAAAAGTTGTATAAGAAACATCGATCAGGGATCGGTAATACGAGGTAGATGGGCCACGTGGTTTGATGGAGTTGGCCATCCAGACCTTTTTAAAAAAAATTGCTTAGACAAACGTTAAGACTTAAAAGTGGTTCTGATGTAGTCCTCTTTGGGTAGTCTTAAACAGGCTATTGGTAGAATTCAGCAACTTTATTCCTTCATAGCTTCATTCATGTTGCAACGTGATTATATTGTGTAATTTTCTTTTCAGGACTATTTTATAATCTCAGGAATAGTAACACAATACGGTAATTTATATATATATCTAGGGTAATTTATATATATATCTAGGGTAATTTATATTTTTTGTGTACATCTCGGTTGTATTTAAAAAAATTAAGGTATTTATTATGATTTTACATACTAGCCCCATAACCTCATATATGTTTAGGTCAGTTGCGGCCTAATCTTGAAATCGTGTACAAGTTGCGGCCCGGCTTTTTGGGAGACACTTACGGGTCGCGGGCCACTCACTTGAGTGAGAGGTATGACTTGTGTCTACCTAATTAGCAGTGTGCTTTCTATCATGCTGTCTTAAATTTCACATATAAACTATCATCCTCTTATGTCGACATACCTCGTAATATACAACCTTCCTCAGTTCTTGTAGCTTATTGGTTTTGGCAAAAATTTGAGGGCCGGTTAGGTTAGGTTAAGTTAGGTTAGGTCAACAGCCCGGGCCGCAATTCGTACATGGCTTTAAAAATGTGGGTCCGCACGAGGTGACAAATTGTGGTTTTTTTCAACCACATCTTACTGCTCCTTTTGCAATATCTGCATTTAACTAAGTTAATAGGTTCAGGATGAGGATGTCAAAATGGAGATGAATTGTATCGGCATCTGCGTGGATACGAGGTGGGGAAAACATTTAGGAAAAAACATCTTTTGTATTCCCGGATGCCATTTGAACCCCGATATTCCCGTTAACGGCAGATCAGACTAGATGAGTCGGACAATTTAGTTTGCATGACCACTGATTCTGCAGATATATGGTCCGGTGTTTTATATTAATATTCTAGTGGTTTGATGTGTTAAATTTGTTTAGTTTGATAACTTTGTTTGGTTTCAATTTCGAGGTGACCCATATTGGTGAGCACGCAGACTAAACGTTGAAGTCTTGTGGTCTGGTTTTCCGTTGGCGGGGGAGGTTGCGTTTTAAATTCCGACAGGATTTAATTTTTTTTTCCCTAAATGTATTTCTAGCTTCACTTATCATATACTAAACCTTCCTTAGCCCTACCCCACTAGTGTTATTAAATGTGGATAGCATAGACGGGTAATTAATATGCGGTGAGTAATATGTGAAAAATATAATTTTATTTTATCACCGCGTGTTATTTCCTGTTCAGGTTATACGCATATCTAATATTTACTGTAAGTATGAGGAAGAATGCTTTTCATTCAAAGGTAATCTACCTGAGTTTGCGTGAAAGGAGAGTGGTAAACCATTTAGGATAAACCACCTTCAGTAGACCTGACCTGGATTTGAATCCCGATCTAGCAACTTTTTTTTTAGTCTCATCAAAGCTACTAAAACAATTTATACATATTCATACGTAAATCAAGTCGTGTAATATTCAACTGCCACTTTTAGCCCGTTTCAGTGGCCGCATGCTCTAACGCGCTAGTCTCGTATTAGATTAGATTAGATTGGTGAATATGGGTACAGCGGGGTTTAATTTCGGTTAGGTGCACTGAGGGTGGTTTTCCCCTTGACGGGTTTACACTCCCCCTTCCATGCATATGCGGGTGCACTTCCTCTAAATTAAATCCTTCATCATTCCTAACACATTAGTGTAATCATCGCAAACGAGGAGAAGACGAGGTGCTGAAAAAACTCTCTTTTTTGATAACTAATATCAATACCTATTAAATAATACTAACGATATAATAAAATGTAAAAAAAATTGACCGCAAAAAAAGCATTTTTTTAAATCAAGATTCTTTCTTACCAGAATCCTACTATACATCAGATTTAGACTATGGTAGCGAAGAATCAAGATCTCCCTCTAATAGGAATAGTTAAAGTTGGTTGATGGGGGCTGTTGGCGCCCAAGGCCCTCCCTCTCCCCCCAAAAAAGTAGCACCCCTTGAAATATTTTAAAATTTGGTTTAATTCTTATATTAGTATCCAAACTTGTTACTCGTTATAATAGCGTTAACAAAATAATAAAAACAAAATACACTTTAATGGTTTGAACATAATATGAAACCTGTATTTTCTCTAGATGAATTTGACGACCAAGGGCACGCACCTCACTCTAGTTAAGAAACTTCTACTTACCCCACTTTTCTCACTCTTACCCCTAGATGTCATGTCTAACCTCTCACAACCTCAACCTCAACCTCAACCAACTTTTCAAACTATTTTCTATTCCTGTCCCCTAGAAGTAAATTAAACACACGGACTATTAACTTAATCTTAAGGGTTAGTGGTGAGAAAGGTAACTTAGAAGTAATTCACCCTCATTCATGGGGAGCTAGGATGGGACAATCCCAACTCTCAATCCCCACATTTTGCTTACTTACGCTTACTCTAAAGTTCACTGCCACGCATCTGGGATTTATAGAACATCCGTCACTTCCCCATCAACGGGTATCCAAATGCTTTGTGAGTGTAACGGCTTAGACCGCTCGAGGCCACCGCTGTTCAATGAATGAAGTCATCACACACGGAGTCGTACACACTGAATTTTCTGACCAAATGAAGAATGACCGAGAGGATATGAAACAGATACAAGTGTGCCGGCTTTATAATCTGAGGAAATATGACGCGTAAGCTTGAGTTTGTTTGGAATATACCATACGAGCATTCGCTTGGAAAGAGATGGGGGAGGAGAATCCATCCTTGGTATTCCCGCTCCTTTGTCTCTCGTGTCAGTCATTTGGGTTAACCAGTTAAACAGGACTGCCATGCACCTGGGCAACAAGGAAAACGGAAGTTTCACAAGTAAATACGAGAACTTTTGTGAATTTGGGGCATTTAACGGCCAAATTTAAATGGTAAGCCTTTACACAGCAGGCCATTGATCAGACAATCTAAGCCCCCTGATTAGAACACGTGTATCATTATCTACTTTGCTCCTTCCCTTAATGTGTTACTCTCCAAAACTTTGGATTGCCTTACGACTGCACATATTTCCTCATCGAGGTCAAATCGTCCTGTTCTAAATCCATATGACCTGACCTTGCTATTAAATATTTTATAAATATTTTTTTATTTTTAACAGCGTGTCTTACTACCCGTTCGAGTTATAAGCTTATATACTAATTATGCCAGGGATTTTAGGGATTAGAAAGGATTTATTTATAGGAAGTGTACCCACATTTGCGTGGAGGAAGAGTGAAAAACCATTTTGGAAAACATCTCTTTATTTCATCCGATTGAGATTCGAACCTCGATCTCCCCGTCATCAGCAGTCTAATCTACTACTAGGATAGCGCGTTAGACCACGTAAACACAGAAGCGGATTTTATGAACAATTACATTTCACTTTTCTCTACTAGAGAAAATTGGGAATTATGCTAAAAACACACAAAACTTTGTTTTTGTAAAATGGTGGCAGCCCTGTTACACCAAACCTGTCGGCATCTGGATAATAGAACGAACTTTTTATTTAACACACATACTAAATTATTTTAAGGCACAAATTGGGGCCCTAACCGTTCCCCTCTGACCTATAATAACAACCCACATAGACAGCGGTTTATTTTCTAGTTGTTTTTTATTTAGACTGTACCACAGCAACATAACAGCCCGACTAAACTAAATACAAGAAAGGAAAAGTGTCTGCAAAGTGTCGGGAGCTGTTTTTAGGGAAAGTGGTGGGAGGGGGTATTACCCCCCCTTATTCCTCTACCCTCCCCCCTCCGTGCTAACAGCTTGCTGCTCGGTTAGGGAACCTCAGCCTCCCCATTTACTCTAATCTTTGTCAAACTCTCTTTTCTTACAAGATCACGTTTTTACTGTTGGTACAATCCAATTCAAAGACATGCTTTTCTCCGGGGAGTAATATTTTACAAGGTCCTACCAGTTTTAAACATTCCATACAAAGTTGAATAAAAAAAACCTATACCATGGGAATTCAAAATATCTAACCAACGTTAGAGGAACAACTAGTCTTATTGCACTTTTAAAACACTTATTTTGGTAAGTTTTACTAATCTATGATTATAGTAAGGACGGCCACTTGAAATCATCGAATTCTTAAGGACATTCGAAAAAAAACGTATTATGCTAACTCGTGGCTTAGACGAACACAATTTTAGGGAAAACCTAACAAGACCGCAGACGATTAATTTACCACTTATAAACAAAATAACGAACGAAAAAATTATAGCGGTGTGAGTAAATTAAACACTTATGTTAATTATGTTTTCTTGATTCAGATGATTGATTCGGGATTTTTCGTTTGAATGGAGAGTTGTATTCGAGAAAAAGTGGATTATGTCCATCTTTAGTTCTATCAAATTTGTTTGGTTTTTTTTTTCGGCTTAACCTTCCCCTATTTATGGAGCTGGGAAATATTACGTGACCCTTGTCGATTATTATCCTCTTGTTCGCACTCCTATTAGGTGTTGTCGGCATCACCTTCTAAACAGAACTGTAGTGCTGGTCGCGAAAAACTTTATCTCGCGGCGTTGAAACGAACTTAAAAAAAAAGTTTACTTTTTAATCAAATTAAAGTGTGCACACAAGTGGACGCAAAAGAAAAAATTTCTTTAGGAGTATAGATAGAACCAAAGCTTTCCTTTTCGTCTAAAATAAAAAAATCATATCTGCTGGGAACAGAGAAAATATTTGTTATTAATGTATAAGGCAATAGGTATCAATACAACGAGCTCATCGGCATCTTAATATTTATTTATTTAGCACCGCGTCTTACTACCCGTTCGGGTTATACGATTAAGTACTAATTACGCTAATGGGTTAGGAGTTGGGAAGGTCAAATATAGGGAAAGTGAAACCGCATTTGCGTGGAGGGAAAGTGGAAAAACGTTTAGGAAAAACCAACCCCCAGTTCACCCAACCGAGATTCAAACCTCGATCTCCCCGTCCTCGGCAGTAGAGCTCAACACGACCAGCGCGTTAGCTAACTACGCCACTGAGGCGGGTGGCATCTTAATACATCTCAAAGAAAAGTTACTAGCAATCAAGAACAAAATACTTTATTTTGTGATTTTAACATTACATGTACAAGCCTAATTAAGTTTATATTATGCTTTGAAATGTTTTATCTTTTTGACTGCCCACTTTTTTCAATTTATTCCTGAGTCGAAAAATATAAAAACATGTCTGCATACTGTTTAGAATAATCACTGTTCGTTCACCCAGTCTAACCGCGCCGGTTTTACGCGCAATGGGAGTCCCGCTAATGTTTTGAGGATGGTTAGTAATGACAAGAATTATGCCTTCCTTTCTCTTGCGGAGGCTGGAGACTATTCTCCCCATGTTGCATTATGGGGGCCGGTGGAAGATGAGACTGCAGTGTTGCCAAGTTTCTGTCAATAAGGGGAAAGGGGGAGGGAATAACAGGTTCATTCACATCTTCCACTGAATGGTGTAATTTTATTTCCTTGTGGATTTGATTGTGATAAATTTGGATGTAGTTTTATTCTCTTAAAAGCTTCAATAAACTGAGCCGGGTTCTAGTCCCATTGGTGTAGACATATATTTTCTTCCTATGATTTAAGATCCTGTGTTTATTTTTGGTTCATTGTTAAATATTAGGTGACGTTTCAGGTTATAGTTGGCTCTCACATTTGTTTTTTGACATCTTAACTCGATCGTTTTTTTTAACCATGTATTTCTTCCCGTTCGGACTATACATATTATTAGTAGAATAATATGTTAGTAAGAAACTTTTAGTAAATACGGTCAACATTCAGGGCTGCCACGCACCTGGGGAACCAGGAAATCACCGGGAATTTTTCAAAAAAGCTAGTAAAAATACTAGAATAATTGTTAATTTGGGACTTATAATTAAAAGCTAGTAGTTTTTGGGTGGACGAAAAAGTGAAATGAAGAATTATGCATTCTGATTCAAACATGTCTTATTTTACCACCCCTTAAAACAAGGGTTGTTAGATGACAGAATATGTATTTCCCAATCAATCTTAAATCATCCTGTTTTAAACATAAGTTTTACATGTCTTCCCACATAGTCTTTGATTCAATCCAAATTGCCTGGAAAAATGGGAACTCCTTCTGGAAAACCTGGAAAAAACAGAGATTTTAGTGATATCAATGCCTGGGTTGCCATTATTTTGCCAAATTTTTCATTATTATTATTATTATTATTATTATTATTATTATTATTATTATTATTATTTTATAGTTATCTATCAAGTGATGGCTGCAGCAAACATGACTTGAATGCAAATTTGTTAGTAACTTGACTTTCTATTGAAATCAGACTACACTAAGGGGGCAGGAATTAGGAAGATAAATTTTAAGAAGAAATGTACCCGAATTTTTGAGTTTAAGGATGGTGGTTAAACTATTTATGAAAAATCACCTTCAATACACCCATTCGAGATTCAAACCCTGACCTCTCCGTCATCGTCAAACCAGACTGGGTGAACTTTACATTTAATCCGCGTGTCCACTGATAGAGTTAATCAGACGCTCTAGTACTACTAAATTAAGTGTTCTAGACTCGATTCTCAGGTATGCCAGAATATTTATTATTGGTGAAATTCAAGCGTCCCTTCCTATTTTTTACATTTTATGTAGATGACATAGTTAACACATTTTTAAAATTAAGTTAGCTTGTAAGATGCTGATTTTTATCATCCGGTTCAGAAAAATGACGTTAAATAAGTTACTCAGTCGTTAATCCCATTTTAGGAGAGCTAATTAAGTTACTGTATCTTCTATTACATACCCGCTTCAGTGGCCGAATTATCTTAAGGAGTCACTCTCGTGTTAGCCTGACCTGCTGATGACTGGGAGATTGGGCTTCGAATCCCAGTCGAATCTACTGAGGGTGGGTTTTTCCTAAATTTTTTCCACTCTTTTCCAGCAAATGCAGGTAGATTACCTCTTAAATGCTTCCTTCCTCTTCCTTAACCCATTAGAGTAATTATCATGTATGCATATAGATTGACGGCGACCTGGTGGTCTAGGGGTAAGGTGTCGGACTTCTGTGCTGGGATCCGGGGCTCAATCCTCGGTCCTGGCACAGATTTATCTGACTGCCAAACCCTTCCTTCACCTCTGACAAGACGTGTATTAATCACAACTTGTGAATGTGTGGAATGCCAGGCCTCCACCGTGGTTCGGATTCCACGTTAAACTATAGGTCCTCCATTTCATCTCACATCATCCTACCATTACACATTAGCGTAAGTGGGTATAACCCGAATGGGTAGTAAGACGCGGTGCTATTAATAATAATAATAATAATAATAATAATAACATATAGATTGAACAGGTAGTAAGATGCGCTGGTAATAAAAAAACATGTCGATTCATGTGATAATCACTTTCGATAGATGTTGTCAATACCTATAAAATAGCACTAGTAATATAGTAAAACGTTATAAATATCGGCTCTAAGAAATTAGTGTGTATTTTCTAAAAGGTTCTTCCTACCAAAATCCTACAATAGTGTGTAAGTCTTGTCCTGATATATTCGGTGTGTTGTACTAAAGTGCACGATAAATACCCTGACGTGGAACAGTTCTGAAACTGTAGGAAATGTTTCACGTGCTCACAATTTTTTTTATTTTATTTTTGGCGGCCTTGAAAGAAACAGTTCAACAAAGTTGGAACATTTAAAAGCTAACAAGACTTCATCCAGACATCATCCATCATAGTCTACCGCAATTATCAGACCAGTTCTGACGACACAGCGTTCCTTCTTGCCATCGCGGTTTCTGGAAGGAAAGAGACTTACCCTTCTACTGCTTCGCTACCTTCTAACGACCAATATTAGACCTCTTTATTTTTTAATAGTGAGATAAAGGTCGAAACCGCTGAGATGTCTTCTACTTACTCAGAGGATTCCTGTGTTTTGAGTCCTGGTTGGGCGATATAATTATTTGTTTGCTACCGGGCCTTACTACTCGGATATTCAAATTTGACTACATTTGTGGTTTAAGGATTAGGGAGGCTATATAGGCGATATAAGTCTTACACGCACATTCGTGGACGGATAGTGGATAAAACGTTTGGAGACCACCCTCGGAAAACACGGCCAAGGATCCAAACCTCCTA
>CABFWO010004977.1:0-35930 GCA_902155825.1 Timema genevievae
TGTTTATACACACACTCTCTATACACCCGAGCCCCGACCGGTCCTTGAGGTGTTCAAACACACACACACACACACTCTCTATACCCCCGAACCCCAAACCGGTCCTTGCTGTGTTCAAACACACTCTCTATACCCACAAACCCCAACAGGTCCTTGCTATATTTAACACACTATATGTACACCCTAACCCCAACCGGGCCTTGCTTTGTTTAGACACACATTATCTATCCAACCTGTTTCCATCCAGCGCTTGCTTTGTTTAGACACACATTATCTATCCAACCTGCTTCCATCCAGCGCTTGCTTTGTTTAGACACACATTACCTATCCAACCTGCTTCCATCCAGCGCTTGCTTTGTTTAAACACACATTACCTATCCAACCTGCTTCCATCCAGTCCTTGCTTTGTTTAAACACACATTACCTATCCAACCTGCTTCCATCCAGCCCTTGCTTTGTTTAAACACACATTATCTATCCAACCTGCTTCCATCCAGTCCTTGCTTTATTTAAACACACATTACCTATCCAACCTGCTTCCATCCAGCGCTTGCTTTGTTTAAATATATCTATTTAACCTGCTCCCACCCGGTCCTTATGTTTAAACACACTTTCACTTTAGCTCCCAAGTTCCTTCCTGTGTTGAAAAACATTCTCTCTCTCTATCTCTTTATTTCAACTTCCATGCCCTCCCCTCCCACCCCCGCCTACACACACAGACACACAAATTATTTTAAGTATTTGTTTATTTCTTTCATTCAGACTTTCCAACTTCACTCTTTCACTATCACAGTTATGATGGGCAAGACTAGCGCCGATTCATTTTTACAGATATAAATGGTAGGTTTACCACTTCACTCTTCTTCAAGATTTCAAGAATTAATTACAGTGAGTTTACTCCCATTTAATTTCATTTCAGTTAACAGGAACATCAGCAATGTATCCCACTTAACTTCATCTCACTAAGGATTTTAGGAGGATGTATCTCACTTCACTAAGGATGGCAGTAACATTCAGGATGTATTTCACTTCACTGGAAGGAACATCTAGGATGTATCCTACAACACTAAAGATGTCAGGAACATCAAGGATGTATTTCACAACACTAAGGATGTCAAGAACATCCGGAATATATCTCACTTCACTGAAGATGGCAGTAACATCCAGGATATATCTCACAGCATTGGAGATGTCAGGAACCTCCAGGGTGTAATTCACAACATTGAAAATGTCAGGAATATATATATTATATATTTCACAACACTGATGACGTCAGGAACATCTAGGATGTATTTCACAACAACTAATATGGCAGGCACATACAAGATGTATTTTACAACACTGAAGATGTCAGGAACATCCAGGGTGTATCTCACAACAGTGAGGATGGCAGGAACATCCCGGATGTATCTCAGAGCACTGCAGATGTAAGGAACATCCAATATGTATTTTACAACATTGAAGATGTTATAACACTGAAGGTGTCAGGAACATCCAGGATGTATCTCACAACACTGAGGATAGCAGGAACATCCAGGATGTATCTTACAACACTGAGGATGTCAGGAACATCCGGGATGCATGTCACAACACTGAAGATGTCAGGAACATCCAAGATGTATCTCACAACACTGAGGATGTCAGGAACATTCAGGATGTATCTCACAACACTGATGTCAGGAACATCCAGAACCGATAGCTTCACTAAACATGGTTCCGTGTTGGGACCAATCATTCTAGAGGCCAACCAAGTCTGTTAGTATTACCTAGTCGCTCGCTTGGTCAGTTGCACCACTGTCAAGAGCCAGCGCCGAGTGGAACCGATTCAGGGGAACCTTCAGGACCCTGTAGGGGCGTCAGGGGAGGGAGTGACCGCCCCCAACTCGGAAGAGTCAACATTGGTATATTGCATTCACTTTTTAATACGTATTCCAAAAACATATTAACAATGTAAACTAAGAAAGGGTTGACGTAATAGTTAAAAGTTCCTGACAGACACGGGAGGGCGGGTTCCAATACCGACAAGAAATTAGTAGTTTACCATTCTCTCATCAAGCGAATACTGAGCACTTTTTAAAAAGCCACCTCATATTGTGTATTTTGGTAGTGTAATCAGTTTAAG
Organism: Timema genevievae; assembly: GCA_902155825.1. NCBI lineage: Eukaryota > Metazoa > Arthropoda > Insecta > Phasmatodea > Timematidae > Timema > Timema genevievae. The sequence continues at coordinate 2,123 of CABFWO010004977.1, forward strand.
TGTGATATTTAAGGGCGCGGCACTAAAACAACCTGAGAGCAAAACAAAGCTATGTTAGAAAGGTGCAATGCTAGATAAATAATAAAGTTAGGTCACAATGGGAGTGTTTACCCAGGATTACGAAGTAAAAAACATGCAAATGGCCAACAACTATTCCTAGTATTGGATTGATAAGAGGCTGTATTATAGCACGTAGCATAATACCTCCACAATGGCAAACAGCAACTACTACTGTTGTTTGGTAGAGGAGAGGTTGTATTAAACGCATAATGTAATACCTCCACAATGGCAAACATCGACTACTCCTATTGTTGAGAAGGGAGGCTGTATTAAACCCATTCCGTAATATCTCCACAATGGCAAACATCAATTACTCCTGTTGTTGGGAATAAAGAGGCAGTATTAAACCCATAGCATAATACCTCTACAATGAAAAACATCAACTACTCCTGTTATTGGTTATTAGGAAGGGTTGGACCCAACTTGGACTTTCTCGATTGCGTTTGTTCCATTTAAATAGTTAGCCTCCTTTCCGGGAACATTTTTTTTTATTTCCGAGGGGAAGCATCCATCTTACATCTGAGGCAATCCCTCCACAATGGCACACAGAGACTACTACTAGTGTTGGGTTAAGGAAGGCGCTCTCTGGTTGAGTAAGCGGCTGTATTTAGTGGCCTCAGCTAATCTTAGACCGCGTGGACTGTCGAGTACCTGCGCGTTTCATCGTAGCAGGCAATTTATTAGGTTTTATTTAGGGTTATCAACAAGACAACTTACAAACTAACTTAACCTAGAGCAGCAACCCTAACCATAACAAGATCTACAGTAGAGGGTAAGATGCGGGGCATAGTAGGTGTAAGACGGTACAGAAAAGAAGGATAGAAACCTTTATTAAAGATTTGTAGCTATTTTGGTTTTTAAGGGCTAAGCACCTACACAGTATAACTGCCAGAGTCAAGAATTGTCCGCCATGTGGTGTTCTAGAGCACTGATTCCGCGTGTATCCTTAAGGAGCGCGTCCATGGAAGAGTAACTCGCGAGAGCTACTCTGGATAGACGATAGTTACTCTCAACTGCTTGTCCACCTGATAGTATTTTCAAGAACTTTTCTCTCTGAAAAACTAGTGGAGAGCTTGCCCTCAGGACCGTGTCCACTTGACAGTACAACCTGAGAGTTTGTTGATACCCAGGGCAATTAAGTTATTCCAACGTGGAAATATGTATAGGCCAAAACTTTCGGCTGTTATTGTAGCACACACAATGTTATCAAAAAGAAAAAAATAACGAAAAAGGAATTACTGGTTTAAACCATGGGTTGAACGAAGATCGGAGCTTGGGGCATGCTCAACGATTGTCAGAGAACTTCGAATTGAAGATGCTCAGCAATTTTTAAATTTCTTCTGCATTAATGCAGTATAGGTTCAATATATAACCGAGTTAGTTGGTCCAGAAATTCAGAAGAGACACACAGTAATGTGAGAAGTTATTTCTATCCCTGAACGTGCTGTGGTCACACTATGATTTTCAACATCAGGTTTGTATTTATGTAATTTTCATAAGAACATAATGCAAGTACTAGAATCATATCACCATAACTATAATTCCTTCTTATTTGCCGGTGATTCATTTTCCACTCATCAAATTGTATTTCGGATACCGGTTTGTAAAATTAGCAGGATTGTAAAAGATGTAGTCACAGCAATTTACAACGTTCTTTCGGACAGATACATAAAGGTAAAAATTGTTTTTTTAATTTGCATTCATAAAAACATAGAACAAATAAAACAATATGAAACATTAATTATACGTAAATTTAAAATTTGGAATACATAAAATAAGCACTCAACAGGTGAAACAAATTAACAATCATTATATTTATATTGACACAAATTGTAATATTCTTGGCATATTGGCAATGATTCAAACTGTTGTCCATGAGAAGATGGTACTTTCTGGTACTAGTGATGTTAAGGATACTGGAGTTGGAGAAGGCGTTGGTATAGGCATCGATGACGAAGAAGCCGCATAGAAATCTTCATTTTCTTCATAGCGAAGGATGGATTTTCTAATTTCCGTTTTCAACCTTCCTTTATTAACTTCAGACCGTAAACCTTTTACCTCCAATGCTACATATTGTACAAAAAGGTCATCTTCATCTGATTGTTTTTGAAGAATTTGTAGTGCTTGCTTGAATGGAGTTTCATAAATATCATTCTCATTTTCTTGTTTTCGTTTAGAAGGTTTTTTTTTCTTTCTGGAATCTACTGTTTTAATTTCCGTGATCTGTGGCTTCAGTTAACAAGTGCATAGTCTGGTTTCAACTAGAATACGAAAAGTGTGTCTATACTATTTATTTCTCTCAACACCCGGGTTCGAATCCCAGCCACTTGTAGATTTTAATTATATAGATGTTAGATTATAATTACTAAATATATATATTATAATTTACGTTTATAAAAAATAATGCATTATAATTTGTTTCGGTTTCCAAACACCACAGACGACTGGCTAAACCTTGCCGAAGCTTATAATCAACGATGGAATTTCCCCGATTGCTTAGGTGCCATTGATGGCATGCATGTAGTAATATAAGCTCCAAGCAACAGTGGAAGCCATAATTATAAGGGGACCTACAGTATTGTTTATTGGCCGTGGCTGACTCAGAATATAAATTTACGTATATTGACGTTAGATGCAATGGTAGAGTTTCTGATGGTGGAATTTACCAAAATTGTTATTAAGTAAAGAAATGGAAAAAGGCACATTACATTTATCCAACCATACGCCTTGTATGGTAAGGACATGGCTGTACCATATTTTTGTTTGTTGCCGATGATGCATTTAAGTAATACATTTTTAAACCTTATCCGTTTTGTGACAAACTTGCATCGAACCGAATTTGCAACTACAGATTGTCTAGAGCTCGTCGCATTGTATAAAATGTGTTTGGTATAATTGCAAACAAATTTCCATTACTTCGGAAATCAATCAATCTTAACCCAAATAAAGTCACTGATATTGTTCTCGCAGTCTGTGCACTTAATAATGTTTTACTGTCCACAAACGATTCTCGCGCAAACTATTTACATCAAGGATTAGTTGATATGGAAGACCCAGAAACAAATGAAATCATACCGGAAGTTGGAGGGAAGAAACATAATAGTTCACTTTTACCACTACAACGAGGAAATCAACATAGCTATACGTCACAAAAAAACTAGTTAGAGAGGAACTTAAAGAGTATTTTATTACACCATCTAGTGAAGTTTCATAGCAATATAAGAACATAATATAAGTGTGAACTTGAAGATTCTATTATATTATAATTATTTTAGTGTTACTATTAAGTATTATTACCAATTTTTAATTATTGATATAGTTCTTCAATGCACATGTTAAAAAAATGTTTTTACTTGCTACAATAGTCGGCAAATCCAGTGAAGACTGTGATGGCATGGAAGATTTTGTATTATAGGCCAAAAAGATTGGTATCAAAAATTTCAAGGCGTTAAAATAAATAAGGCCAAGTGCTTACGAAGCTGTCATCAGTGTCGTCCCCACTTTTCTTAATTTTTTAAAGCTCTCGTGACAACTATAATATAATAATAAAAGGAAGTGTTTGTCTGTGTTCGTTTGTTTGTGTGTGATGCCCAGCCAAATCTACGGCACGCAGAGTTCTGACATTTTTAATATAGGTGGACGGAAGGGGGTCCTCATGCACCACAAAGCCAGATTTTTAAATTTTTAATTAGCTTTTTAATTAGGCTATTTTAACAAATTTTTGAAGGGGTCACGGGCAACGCCGTGCGAGATTGCTAGTCTATAATAATGTTAACTTAATAATTAATAGGCTATCATATGGTTCAGTTTTACCAAAAAAACATTTAAATTAAAATTAGTTTAAACAAATTTTATTCAAGGAATAAAATTATCTAATTTATCAAGCAAGCAAACATTAAAAATTAATTAATTTGAATGTTTATTATTACTACCTAATTCCTCAAATTGTGTAATTTCCGACGTATTTAATCGGAACTACAACTAAACTTCCCGGAGATTTAAAAGACATAATCTTTCCTTTTTATTTCTGTCCCGATAATCCTTGAGTCGTGTATGCCATAGTGCTGGGGTTTCTTCATTACAATACATTAAATCCAGTGTATCATATTTTGTCCATCCATGTCTTCTTTTCTGCCCCCATGGCGGCTGAGAACACACTATCAGCTATCGGGACGCAGCTATGATGCTGACAATTCTCTCCGAAGAAAGGAATTGATTTTGTACCAGTGAGAACATGCCTCAGCAAGTCTTTATCTCAGAGAGTAACAGTGGTCTCCAATAGCTAATCTCAGACCTGTGTCCACGTGTGAAAAATGTCCTCTCCCGTAGACACTAAGCTTTAGTTCATACCTTCTATGATACCAAGAAGTTGAGGGTGGCTTTTATTTATATGTAGCAGCATTCGCCTGAAGATGGGAAGCTTCAAGTCCCCACACCCCGGTTGGGATTGAAACTAAAATCTCCGAGGTAATAGAGAAAATCACGCCAATACTGACTGGCCGTTATTATATAGTACCTTTATGGCAGTGGTCACCAAATCGCGGACGACGAGATAGCAATAATCAAAAGAAATGCTGCTATTTCGGTGGTGGGCGGGTAGAAGACATGGAAGGCCAGAGATAATAAAATAACTAAAAGGAAAGAAAATCACGTTTTTGAATTAGTATAGTCCTATAGGGCTTGAACTTTACTAAAGTTTTGCCGGACCGCGGAGATATGTCGAGTTTTGAAAACGGACCTCCATCAAAAAAATTAGGGACCCCTGCTTTATGGGATTACACATTATTTCAAAATATGTCTGTATGTAAATAAACTATTCATGATTATCCTCGGCAAATTGCTAAATGGCTACATGTACTGAATTGTGTAATGTGATTAAAATATGTAGCTTCTGAACATTTAGTTATATTAAGTTTTGGGTATATTTTTATTTAATTATTCTAAGTCTTTCCTAATGTGATAAGCTAGTGTAGAGGTAAAGCTGAAACACCGACGGGGATATCGTCTCCTTAACACGCAATGTGGCTTTATAAATAGAATGCGAATCCTGAAAAATAAGCATTTGCGAACATTGGACGATATACAGAATATTTTTAAATGCCTTCTGACAAGCAAGGTCGCGTAAAGCAGTAGGTAGGTTGAGGGGAACTTTGTTCACGACGTAGACCGGTTGGTAGGAGGAGGGGTAAACAGCCCTCGACGTGGAACAGTTGGTAGTGAGAGGGGTACACAGCCCACGACGTTGACCAGTTGGTAGGAGGGGTAAACAGCCCTCGACGTAGACAAGTTGGTAGGAGGAGGGGTAAACAGCCCTCGACGTAGACAAGTTGGTAGGAGGAGGGGTAAACAGCCCTCGACGTGGAACAGTTGGTAGTGAGAGGGGTACACAGCCCACGACGTAGACCAGTTGGTAGGAGGAGGGGTAAACAGCCCTCGACGTGGAACAGTTGGTAGTGAGAGGGGTACACAGCCCACGACGTAGACCAGTTGGTAGAAGGAGGGGTACACAGCCCACGACGCAGACCGGTTGGTAGGAGGAGGGATAAACAGCCCACGACGTAGACCGGTTGGTAGGAGGGGTACACAATTCATGATAGAATAGTAGATAGGGAGAGTGAACATGACTCCACGATTTGGAGTAGTCGGAAGGGGAATAGAAGTCCAGAAAGTACGGCGGTAGGTAGGGCAAGAGGGACACAGTCCACAACATAAACCAGTTTGTAGGGGAAGGAGAACACAGTCCACAACATAAACCAGTTTGTAGGGAAAGGAAAACACAGTCCACAACATAAACCAGTTTGTAGGGGAAGGGGAACACAGTCCAAAACATAAACCAGTTTGTAGGGGAAGGGGAACACAGTCCACAACATAAACCAGTTTGTAGGGGAAGGAGAACACACTCCACAACATAAACCAGTTTGTAGGGGAAGGAGAACCTAGTCCACAACATAAACCAGTTTGTAGGGGAAGGGGAACACAGTCCACAACATAAACCAGTTTGTAGGGGAAGGAGAACATAGTCCAACAACATAAACCCGTTTCTAAGGAAAGGGGAAGTGTCCACAACATAAACCAGTTTCTAGGAAAAGGGGAAGTGTCCACAACATAAACCAGTTTCTAAGGAAAGGGGAAGTGTCCACAACATGAACCAGTTTCTAAGGAAAGGGGAAGTGTCCACAACATAAACCAGTTTCTAGGAAAAGGGAAAGTGTCCACAACATAAACTAGTTTCTAAGGAAAGGGGAAGTGTCCACAACATAAACCAGTTTCTAAGGAAAGGGGAAGTGTCCACAACATAAACCAGTTTCTCGGGAAAAAGGGAACAGTGTCCACAACATAAACTAGTTTCTAGGGGAAGGAGAACATAGTCCACAACATAAACCCGTTTCTAAGGAAAGGGGAAGTGTCCACAACATAAACCAGTTTGTAGGGGAAGGAGAACATAGTCCACAACATAAACCCGTTTCTAAGGAAAGGGGAAGTGTCCACAACATAAACCCGTTTCTAAGGAAAGGGGAAGTGTCCACAACATAAACCAGTTTCTATGGAAAGGGGAAGTGTCCACAACATAAACCAGTTTCTAGGGAAAAAGGGAACAGTGTCCACAACATAAACTAGTTTCTAAGGAAAGGGGAAGTGTCCACAACATAAACCAGTTTCTCGGGAAAAAGGGAACAGTGTCCACAACATAAACCCATTTGTGGGGGGAGGGGAACACTGACAAGCTCTGGAAGAATGACCTGACAGCAGTGAGCTATTAACAAGCTCTGCTAGAATGACTGCACATTATGGACAGGTGTGAAGTCAACAGTACCAGGTGTGTGTGGGAGAGTTTGGCACTACACACTGCTTAAAACAAACTTGGATCATAGTAAAGATATTGTCATGCCAGAACCAATCCTTTGCTTGAAATGTAAAGCAGGACTTGTTCATTTCACCTTACATAAACACTAGCATAACATACTGTTGGCCTCATTTAGTTTTAACTCTGGACATGATGTCAAATCTTTTAGTGTAGTGTGTAGTAATTGTAATTTTCTCTCGTTGTTATTAAGGTAATGTAGGTATGCAAGGTGTCTAAAAATGTGACATAATTTATTAAATACACATAAGTTAATTTATCTGAGTACTAAGCATTGGGACTTTTCCCTAAGATAATGATTAAATATTTATGTGGATTGATAATCTATTCATATTAAAATATAATAACCTACGTACTGTAGCGTTAGTATAGGCCTATTGCAGAAGGGGAAAAAATCTCAATTTTGATTTGACTGCACTAATTTTTTTTTTTAATTTCCCTTCTAAAACTATTTTAGCCTAAAAAGGTTTTGGAAGTAAATTAGACCTATGCTAATTTGGTGGTTAAGTTAGATAGAGCCAAATTTAATAAGTTACTGAGAGGTGAAATTATATTGAGTCTACCAATCTTCAATTGTTTTTAGCACCGCGTCCTATTACCTTTTCAGGCTATATGCTTACGTATTAACTATGCTAATGGGTTAAGGATAAGTAAGGTTGAATTTAGTATTCAAATTTGCCTGGAGTTAAGAATGGAAACCCATTTTGGAAAAACCAGTTCACCCGTTCAGAATTCAAATCCTGATCTCCCTGTTATTGGCAGTTAAGTCTATTTCGAGAGTGGCGCCTTAAGAGTTAAATACATTTTGTAGTTTGTGGCTGGAGTTTATATATAGTAAGATCTTTATGGTAAAAATTAATAAAATATTGCTACAGTACTATAGGGCCTAGCAATGTTTTACACAAAGAAATCTCAATCGTTCTTGTATATTATATGGCATGAGTATCGCAGCATTTGATAAATTACTTTTTTTAAATAAAAAGAAAAATGTTCCAATTAAATGCCCCCCATCCTTATTCAAAAACAGATGAGATTAGTAGAAGATTAACTAAACAATGCCACTTGAGCAATAATTTATTTTGTGTTCCCTTCTGCCTCACCTTAATTAAGGCTTAAGATAAGATAAAGATGCCCTAACAAATTAGTCAAAATGAATAATTCAGCACACATAGGACAATTATATTCTACATGAGAACTAGAGTGTAGCAATCTAGTGCATTAAAAAGAAAATTCCCCTACAGGTTTATGTTACTTGTAACCTGTAGTTATAGCAAAAGTTCTATAAATTGTATTTAAATTTCAATGTTTTACCTAATATAGAACATAATACTATTATAAGGATATCCCATTGACTTATGTTAGATTAGGGCCAACTAAATGGAAATTTACTTGATAGAAGATTCAAACTCAGTTACTAAGCTAGTTTCAGTCTCAAATAGACAGAAAAAAAATGTCATCTTATTTCTTCCGAGTTCTTAGGGAATTTTAAAATATCAATCAAAAATTTAACATTCCAGCTTCAAGGTACATATGTTTGTGCACAGAGGCTACTAATTTTAAAATGTCAGATCTCTGTGTGGGGAATATAGTGTGCAACGTTCATAAGAGAAAACAATCTCTTCGTTTCAACTAGCAGAAGTACCCGATGTTGCTCAGAGTAGTCGCGCAATTAATTGCATGACTACCCAGGGCAACGCTTTTCTTTGCTTCAAACATACCGTGCAGAAAAAGAACTCTTCATTTTAGTTCTTTCGACCCAGTTTTTAATAGCTTTAAAAAAAATCTAACCAAAAATTTAAAATTCGAGCTTTGACGTCCCTCCTGTGCACAAGGGCTACTAATTTTTAAATTTCAGACATCCATGTGCTGTATCTATTGTGTAAATTTTATTAATTTAGATAAATAGCAAATAATTAAAATGTAGCCTAACACTACCATTAAATTTACATTTACAAGGAAGGAGAAAATCGAATGATAGTAAAATTATAACTAGGCCTATTTGAAAACTTATATTTTTGCAACATTTAAACAACTCACAGTACCTACCAAAATCACAAGAGAAATGTAAATAGGCCTTTTAACGAACAAGTGTTTTGACCCATGATCCTTTATGTATAAACATTGACTGTTTATATTATCAATTTTAATCGATATTTTAATTTTTAATAGGCCTACATCAGAGGTTAGAATAATTTAAGTGTGTAGGTTTCATAATATTATATTCATACATTATAACATTATTTATTTGACTTCCAGTGGGTGTTTCTGGTTGGCTCTTAGCTAGAAAATGTGTAAGAGATTTTTTAAATTAGAACAAAGGAAAATTGTTGCTCATTTGCAAAGGCTAGGTTGTTGTGAAAAAGTTTTGGGGTCACTGTAGATAGTTTTTAAATATTCACTAAGACCCAAAACTAGAATTGGGCTATAGTTTAAAGAGTGTCAAATTTTATATAGTGGAATTGCCCTTGAATTAAGTTAAGTTTGGTTTTGAATTGTTCATTAAAAGGATTTTGGTATAATTCAATTCTCTGAATTTTTGTGAGATTAGTGATAGAATTAGATTATTGATATTTTAGCTATTTTTTGGGGTAAGGTATGGTACCCGTCACCTATCCCAGTTTTTGGCTTTTATTTTGTTTTAATTAACAAACTATTGATATGTGTCAAACATTTTTGTGAACATAAAAACACAGAGAATCAAATAAAACAAAACAAACAAAAAACTCACCTCCCTAAGTGACCTTTCGGATATAAGTTAGTGTTAAACATGTCTTTTAAAGATGGAATGAGATATTTCTTGTAGGCCTATGTGAGTATGTCCATCCACATAAAACATACTAATATTTAACAAGATGTATAGCTAGGCCTACATATAGACCTACTTAAAAAATCCTTTTATTAATGACAGTTCTAAAACACTAAGGCCTATATGACTTATGTTAAAACACAAATTAAATTTATTTACAATAGTTAATAATTAATCGCAAAGGGTATAAATCATATGATGATGTCATAGCTGTTTTAGCGCAAAGGATGAGGATTTGCAAACAGGATCATGAGGAACCACAAACAGGATGCCAGGGAAAGTTACATTTCATCATCAATATTTATATTTCTAGAGTGATTTGGACTATTGGCTATTGAGTTTTGTTTGGATGCAATATTTATTAATTTTCCAAAATTCATAAATCTTACAGTCATTCGATTCTACATATTATTGTGTGTTATAAAGTGAATAAAATATCAAACCATTATATCATAACAAAGGAAAAGAGTCTAAGTTCCTTAAAATGGGACGGATAAAGTGTACCATCACCAATTTTTTCCTTACAACCCTCATCATTGACAATAAATAATGAGCCGTTTTAACCTAAGAGAAGTAAGATTACCCTAATAAGTACTTATAGAAAGTTGCACCCCCCCTCCCCCCTTGCAATATTACAAGTTTTCGCCATGTTTTATTTGTGTTATTCCTAAAGAAACATTTCCCTTATGTCAAATTGTATATGAAATTCTACAAAATTTCATACTAACCTTGATGAGGCAATCTCGCAAAAGTACACTTTGAATATAAAAATTAACAAAAACTACAGTAAAATGATATTCACTAACGTTAGATTGAAGCAAATTTACATTAATATCTCGAAATAGACAAACTTGTCACGGTAAAAAAAATCCTTAAATTTCATTACTTCGTTAAGGTGAAAACTTTAAGCAATGCGCAATGTTTCAACTGACGATCTTTGAACATTGAATTTACTTACCAATCAGAGGATCGGTCATGATTTCCAATTAGTCCCAACAATTCACTCAATCCTCGCATTCATAACAAACAGATTGACTAAAAAACAATAATTTTCTTTTTTTAAACTCACCCACAGAAAGTTACAAAATCAAAGATTACAAAAATCTCATCTGTATTAAGTATTAACTAGCTGCTTACATTGGCACGTCTTTCAGTTCCAACAAATTTTATGTTGAGGATTTAAGTAGGGAGCGCTGATATACTTAAAACATTTGAATTGAGAATACAGTTGGTAGCTCTTATAATTAACATTAAAAAATATTACAATAGTTTATTTGTTTTTTTAGTTTAAAGCTATGTAAAAATATCCTTGTTGAATGTAACGCTGTATTTCTCGCACCTATGGGTATTTCCTATTTAGTCATGTTTATGAGGCCTTTTTTTTTTCTTTGAACCATGGTTCTGATGAATATTAATATGTGTAGAGAGGTCACAGGTTCAACAAGGTGGAAATGTAATCTTTTAAATCCATTAATATATTTATATTAGCAGCACACCTTACTAGCACCTTACTACCATTAGGTTTATACGTTTATACAACATATATTTTGAATAAAAATCTATTATATTATTAAACTTTTGTCTTCAACAAATATTTATAATTTTAAGTATTGTTTTTCTGTAAACTGGCTTTTATCTTAAAATTAAGATCACTTTGGCCAGATAAACCTTTTGTATTATTTATTTGTTTACAAGATACAAGTTTAAAAAATAGATTTACAACTTTTACAGAACTCTGTCAGTCAGGGAAAATCTGAAATATTTGATTTTTTAGAAAATTACATCACTATTTTTAAATCAATCCTTTAATGTCTAAAGTTGTTACTATGATTATTAAGACCCCACCTCCCCCAATATTGCTATTGTTGGTATAGACATTTGTTGTTCTCTGGAACCAAGGTGAGTCAGGAGTTAACAATATTCTAGTTTCAAAGTACAGTCCAGTAAAAAACTGCTATTTTTCCCATTTTAATACCTGGAGGCTCTGAATATTTTCAAAGGGGCTAGTGCTCGAAAACAGGACATATTTATTTAGTTTCATTTTACTACTCCCCCGTAATACAATCTAAATTTATTACAATATTTAGGTTGTCCTTTTGTAAGCTCTCCAGTGTGTATGGGTGCTCATCTCAATACTACGAGTTTCCCAATCGTAAACTTCACACCTGCGAGTATTTGTTTGTCGAATTAAGTCTTTGGTGTATTTGTTTCGATAGGATTTGTTATGCGCTTTTTCATGTATTAGATTTGGTGGTTGCCATGGATTGTTATATTCTTACTAAAACAATACACCAAACGCATTCGTACCTCTTTAACATTTTGCAACATCATTCCTGAGAAACCTAAGGAACTGGCATCAATGTAAAGTTCCGAGGTCATATTTGGATCATACAAACGCAGTACTAAGTTTTGATTCAGAAATAACTTCAAGTCGTTAAATAAAATGTATTGGTCTGTAGCTCAATGAAACGGATTATCTTCCTTAGTAAGCCTACTGAGTAGTAGAAGAAAGGAAGGGAGAGATGGAAGGAATAGGGAGACGAGGAGCAGCCGGAGCGCTAACTCGTGAGGAGGAAGAGATGGAGTAAGTAAGGGGGCGAGGAGCTGCCGAAGCGCTAACTCGCCAGGAAGGGAAAACGAATTTAAAGAAGGTTATTTTTTCTTTGTTTTTCATGTATTAAATTTGTTTTGCTGTTTGCAAGGTTAATTTTATTTTTGTAAACATCTCTTATTTAGTGATACAGTCAAGAAACACATAGTATTATCGAAAACAGCAGCCCCGAAGGGCTCTCGGATTCTAGCATTACATTGAATCATAAAAACATAATATAAACGATTGGAACATGGCGCCCTGACGGACTGATGGTGTATCATCTTTAGGGTTGGGTGGGAAAATTATAAAAACCCGCCCCATAGCACTTAATGGGGTCGACAAGACCATAACATGTACTTAGTACTAGTAGGGAGGAGGGGAGAAACTATAGAAAATAATAATAATAGTAATAATAAAAATCCAGAGAATAATGAAAAGAAAATACGGTCTAGCTGCCCCCGGTTGAGCGAGTCACCGGAGTCGGTCCGAGTAAATAATAGTACACTACCAGGGCTACTATGACATTTCCATACGTAGCCCTGGCGTGCAAAGGAAAATAAACTTTTCCCAGTGGGCATTTTCTGCCAATCTGGTGCAACGAAACTAAAGAATGGAGTAATAAAAAATTATTAGTGATGTCGGAATTGCTAGTATTGCCCACTGCTCGTGGGCACACTAGAAAGGTGAATAATGCAGTGGACAAAGGATAGAAAGAATGGAAACACATAGAAAAGGAAATAGAAACATCAGAAGAGTAGGTGGGATAAAAAAAGGGGGGGAACACGAAACCACCATACCCCGGTTCTAGGACCTGTTAGGGCAAAAGTATGATGGTGGTCCGGTCGATCGGGAATTCGGGGTCGGTCCAGTTAACGAATAGTACTCCACCAGGATTACGCAGATATATTCATACGTAATCCTGGTGGGAAAAAATAATAGGGGTTTGCCAGAGGGCTATTTTGGCCCTTCTGGAGCTGTAACATCTGTGGAGGAGACATATAAAAATTAATGGTGGGGCAAATTAGCGGGGATTGCTGCCCACAGCTAGTGGGCAGGCTATTGAATATTGGTGAAGTACTATTGTTGGGATTGGTACTATGGATAGGATATGTGATTGACAGGCTATGGGAGGAGGAGGGAGGGGAGCATAAGGGAGACAAAGTTTGCACTGATGAGGCTCTGGACGGGGAGACTCCGGCCCCCAGTTCGAGAGCCGGCTGGGACAGAGTAGATTTATTTATTAAGGGGACACACACTCACAAGCACGACATACACATCTTACATATATTAACAGATATTTACAATGAGCCTCGCCTCATCTCTTACTTCTGAGTGAGGCGGGTGATAATATAGACTAAGCCACTTTGGTGACGTGGATAACGTGTCTGTCTACATTGTTTATAATGTCTGCTCTGGTCCTTGTTATGTTTTTCTGTTTTTATTGAAATAAATTGCTGTAGCGTATAAAAAGAAAAAGAACGGAGAATGTTGGGGTAGAACAGACCAACCCACACCTGCAGTTTGGTGGGGTTGGGGACGAACACACGACACAAAAAACACAGCGCACGCAGGTTGACCGCCTGACTGAGCGCCAGCCGGGAAGTCTATCGGGGCGCCGGAGCCGAGTCCTGGTGAAGTCGGCCTCGGGCATTGCTCAGGAGCGTTCGCTCCTCGTCACCACAGACTACCTCCCGGGTCATCCGCATCCGGCAGGGGGGTCCACCACGCCATCTCTGATGCGTCTGTGAACAAGCGCTGGGGCGTCATAATCGCCGATGCCCCGTACGATTGCATTAGGACTAGCCTGCGCTCGTGAGAAGAAAGTCACTGTCAACCCGCGGATGATCACGTCCAGGGATTGGAGGCCAGACAAGACTAGCAGGTCTCGGGTGTGGGTTCTGGGAGGGAGTCCGAGCATCAACCTCAAAAATTGGTGATACACCGCTCGGAGCGGGAAGTAGCGGTAGCGGGGGAGGTAAGCCCAGGCAGGGGCGGCATAGAGAAGGAGGAACATAATACAAGCCTGGAACAGTCTAATCTTGTGGGTGTGGTTCAACGGGCTGGCTGGGTGCAGGAGAGGGGCCAGTCCTTACATGACGCCCCTGCTTTTTCCCACAGATGCTCTCAGGTTCGAGTCCCAGCTACAGCTACTATCATAATGAGGTATGAAGTGTCGAAAATAAAACTAGTGAGGCACAATCATATTTTCAAATAATGGACCAATTATTGTGGTCGAAGATAACTATTTATAGATTCAATTTTTCGTGGTCCAAGTGATATTTTGCCGTTTACAATCACAAACACTAAATAGTCAACACTTTGTTTGCCAAATTTGCACTTGCTAAATTTGCATACAAATTTGGTTTTCTTTAGCGTTTCAAGCATGTTTATTAAGCTTTAGAGCATTTCTGTACAATTTCACGCTGGAATAAGTATTTCATCAAGGTAACACATAGCGTTGGTGATACGCAATTCAACCATCACTTTGTTCACGACTTTTTGGAATTCCACAGGACCATTTGTTAGACTGAAAACCATTGGTTAAAATTACCCAGTATTTCTTTCTTTAGATTCTTCTGTGAGGGGAACCTGTAAATAGTCATGAGCAAGGTCCAATATTGTAAATAGGCTATAGTAAAGCTTGACAATTTTTCGAAATGGTTATCAATATGAGGTAGTGAAAAATTATCTTTGACGCACTGCTGGTTTAGCCTCCGGTAGTATACCACTAAACTTTCCCCTCCTGTTTTCTTCTTCACTAACAGAACAGGATTAGCATAATATGGTGACTGAATTTGTTTTTAATATACCATGGTATTTCCATTCTCTTACAATCTTCTGGATTGATTCCATTTAATGTGTATTAGTTCGGTTTGGTTTACTTAAATGCATAAAACTTAGAAAAGGAGAGGGATCCATTGTAGCTATTGGGACGACCCAAACGAATGGGTCCATCAATTACGACTCTTGCACGCATCGACCGGAGCGGAACGTTCAGCACACGACAGCAATATCGTTTCCATTATTTAATAACTACGCGAAGCTCAAATCATTGTCTAAAAATGTCTGTCAAGAGAATATTGAACGCGAACTCAAATGTCCTACAAGACGTTTTTCAGAAGACATGTTATCGTATAAGAATAGTTATTGAATGAGTTGCTGCAGACCGAACTGTTCGAGATGAGATTTTGCTCTCGAATGAATAAGGGATACAATTACCTTTTCACCTTCATTGAAATGTATTCCGAACAGACTTGGGCTGAACACGGCGTGGGGGGCACAAGGAGCACTGCCCCCTTGATAGAAGCAGGGGGGAAATAAAGGTTTTGCCTCCCCCTTCTGACATGTGCTATAAAGATCCCAGTCTGGCTTGTATAAATTGTGGAAAATAGAAAAAATATTCCCATTGTTTCTATATCAAAGCTAAGACAATTTGTATGAAGCCATATCTGAAATCATTTTTAATTAAATTACGCACTGACTTCTAGTCGGCGCGTGCTCCGTGCAAAATGCTACAATAAAACTTTATCGCACCAAAATCACATTGAGTGAGCATGCGCCAAGCAGTTGGTTACAGACCTCACCGAGTGTGGTACCATTTTATTAGGCGTGGTTGTATTTTGGTTAACTTGGTTTTAAAAATTACGAATTATATGTGTGAGAAGAGATTTTGCTTGAGGTGAGTATTATAATTATTACCATACAGATATATTATGATTGAGTCTACATAGACCCTTAAAGTCTATAAGATTTTATTCCTGCGTATATTTGATCGTGTATGTCTACCTATCCTATTCTGTCACTTGCTGCACGGGCTAATGTTCTTGAGACTGTTTCAATTTACTTGATGTTCGCTAGACACAGATCAACAAAAATATTTAATGGCCACAGTGGCTTGGTCGATCGTTTCAAATAAGGTGTTGTAAATTCAACCACAGAAATTTTGTCAGGCCTAGTTTATTTAAATTAATTGTTACGTATATTTTTGGGACGTAGGGCTCAAGCCAGGGTTATTGGAGATTGGGGCCCTTCTAGGAAAGGCGGGGCTGAATGCCATTGCGGATGAATTACTATTCTTGTTGTGGAGGCTAAATCACGAGTGCAACTTGAAACCAAGAGCAATGCAGTACTAGCTGGATTGGACTCTTGGTGTAAGAAAGTAAAGTTAAGTTTGGCGCCAACGAAGACTACATACGTGTTGTTCAGGTGAGTGCTTAAGAGAAACCCGATAGTTTAACTAGAAAGACAGACAATATAACGTAGCAGATTGGCCAAGTAACTGGGAGTTTTTTTGGATGAGAAGCATGGATTCATGGCACACGTGAAGAGCATAAGTGCAAGGGCATTGAGAGTGATGAATAAATTAATCAGTATTGGACACGAGAGATTTAGACTGTCTATGCTCTTTATCAGTACATACCATCAGGCAATTCTGGTCTCTATAGTGGGTTACGGGGCCAGCGCGTGGGCGCAGCAGTTGAGGAAGGTAGGAATGAAGAGGAAAATCCGGAGTCTTCAGAGAAGCAGTTTTCTGAGTTTCTTTAGTGCGTATAGGACTGTTGTGACAGATGCTCTGAGCATAGCCCTGGGTATCTAGCCACTTGAATTTGAAATAAGGAGGAGGCCAGCCATGTACTTATTAAGGAAAGGGAAACTTGATATAGTGGCTAAGCTAACGGGGGAGGAAGTGGTGAATGGCAGTCACGTCAGAAGATTCTTGTTGAATGAATGGCAAGAAGATTGGGATGGAAACGTGACTGGGAGGAGAACCTACCAGCTGTTTCCAAATGTAGAAGAGAGGTTAGGACTTGAATTCTCGCAGCCCTCCCCGGGATTGGTGCATTATATAACTGGTCACGGACCGTACAGGGTGTCCCTCTTTCTTAGGCTAATTACTGACTCAGGACAATGTGACTGCGGAAAGGAGGTTACTCCTGAACATGTGGTTTTTGAGTGTGCAAATACTGCTAAGTGTAGAAAATAGTTGCAGATACCACCCCACGCGGGAGCTATATACCACATACTGAGAGATGTGGACAGTTGGAGCCTGCTAGGTGCGATCGCAGACAAGGTTTCGAAACGAGATAGGGGCAACTGAGTTGAAGCATAGGAGAAAAGTGAGACAAATGGGACAAACAGAGACTGGAAAAGAAGAAAAATAGAAAGAAGACGAGAGTGAAACTAGTGAGGATAGTGACTTAACATCTGAACTAGAGGACTTTTACTAACTGGCACAAGAAATTAGATTAGGAATAAGTTAAGAATGTGCCAGCAGATGGGGTAGAGCGTGTTGGGACTCCTGGCTATCCGGAGCTCAGCTGAGGATAGGTACTCTCTGGATTCCCGTAGAGCAAACTGATGATAAACCAGGGGGCGCTAAGCTACCAGCTGAGGAGCATTCAGAAGTAACGTTGGTTGAGACGGGGGACATAACCCCTCACTCGGATTATCCGGTCCATTTGGGGAAAAAATGAGATGCTGGGCTAAAGTTGTTGGGCGTCCGGTCCATCATCTTGGACATCTTCAGCTGCTTTTGGCTCTAAGAAAGGATTATATATAAAAAGTCATGAGACACTGCAGCTGCCGAGTGAAAAAAATGTTTTAGTCAAGTTATTATAATTAGTTTTAGTGTAATCTAGTTTTAGGTCCCATAAGCAGTTGAACCAGTTAGTAGTAAGTGGAGTGCAATCTCCAGTAGAGCACCCCCAGGTGGTGGCTAGGGGGGGTGCCCACCCCCGCTGAGGCTCTCGCCGATCTGGGGACTATTAGATGCAGAAGACGGTGAAACATCCAGCGGGGCAGGGTACTGGGGACGTAATATACCCAGGGTGGACCCACTAGCAGGATTAGGAATTAGTATTAGGAATAAAAGGAAATTAGATTAGGTGCTATATTCCAACTTATATGATAGCAAATAAAGGACACAGCTAAATGATGTTACCATATTGAGATTGTAGAATTAGGTCACGAGATACATTCTAGGTATCGGGATAGATAGTTTAGGAAAATGAATAAAAAAATGTTATGTTTATTAGCACATGGTCTATTAGCAGCTTAATATAATAGGGTAGGGATGAGGAAGGCAATTAGGAGGAAGGGAACCCGCATTTGCGTGGAGATGGAGTGAAGATTGAAACATCGCAGTGATAAATAACTTGTGGAAAACCTACCTCAGTTCACCCAGCTGAGATTCGAACCTTGACCTCTCCGTCAATGGTTACCAAAGGATTGTGAGCCAAAGACCTTACCCCTAGACCACCACTGTGGGTGAGTAAATACTTGGGCCAATATGCTAGAACGGTTGTTATTATACCCTAACAAAGTTATGCGTTTAGGGTTAGTGGAGAGTTATTGGCATTAATATTTTTTTATATTACAATTATTGTTTGTAAATATTTACCCCCACTTCTCCCCCACTCCAGCTCTAAAACGTTCCGCCACAACTGCGTCAAGGCAAAGACGGCTAAGAACGTTACTCCAACAATGACGCATGTCTTTCAACAAGTGACTGCAAAGAGTTTACCTCCCGTACGTCATCTCCAGTTGGATAATGGAACTAAGTTTAATAGCATGGATTTCCAGGCTCTCATGGCAAGAAAGGGATAAATCATTCAGTTATGGCTAGTGAGTAAACCTTAAGAGAGGACGCTTTCTTAAAAGTGTCAAATTAGGTAGGCAACAGCTTACTTTATACCATCTTGTATTTAATTTAGGCCTACAAATTGTTGAAGATATAAGCACGCTGCATGGGGCTGTCATCTGATGCTAGCGTGTGTTCGCTAACTCCTCCCTTTTTTATCTGTGAGACGGGCAAGCTAACGGCGTTGCTTTCTTTTTTAACTTCACACTTTTTAGTCATTTGAAATATATTCAATAAGTTATATATCAAATCAACAGGTTACAGGCCCAGATCAAGCTGGCGTGGATTTGTGATAAAATATGGTTGTGAAAGTGCAAGTTGACTGGTTTTTATTTGTGTGGCTTTGTTTGCAGGGTCACACAAAGGAAGCCTTTCAGTGGAATTTTTTTTGTGTTAGTTCGATTGTCAGGAGTACGTCGTACAGTAATGTACATTGTAATGCAGAACTTATTTTATTTCTGTAATTATTTTTGGGCTGGACGTCGTAAGTGCTGGAAGATAGGCCTACTAGTTTTCAGGCGTGTGAGTAATTGAAATTTTTCTAGCAATCGAAATGGTGACGGATGCTAAAATAAAGAGCGAAAAGCTTGTTGGTGCCTCTCATTGGGCCAAGTTAAAGTGGCAAATAAATATGTACTTTAAATAGTACGAAATGATGACTATTATAAACGGAACCCAAGATTGACCTTTTCTCGTGGAAGCTGCTACAACAGACGATCGGAAAAGGTTGACGAAATGGAACTGAAAAAAGGTGCGAACGATGAATCTTATAGCGAGTGCATTGAGTCAACTGGTAGCCGATTTGGTATTGACGTATACCAAATCCAAGGATATCTGGCACAAGTTTATCAGCGTGTACGAGAAGAGTAGCAATCAACAATTAAGTCTGCTGATGACGGAGTTTTTCAAGCTTGAGCGTGATCCGGACATATAGATTGTGTCGTACGTTGCAAAGGTCAAAAGGTTGCTTGTAGATATGAATACAAAACTTCATCGACGAGGGTCACATGACATACTGGTTGAGCTGCTACTTGGACAATTTTTGTCGACAGTTGGTCATGAATAACAGGAATTCAGAAATGTTTTGGAGTATCTTGGTAACAAAAAGTGTACAATAAACAGCTTGCTTGAGAATATGTGTACTATCGTAAAAGGAAACAAACAAATATAGTATCAGTGGAATCGAGTGCTTTTGCGGCACATGTGTAAACCACGAAGCATCATCCAGCAGTGACCAAAGCAACAATAGGTAAATTCAGTGTGTCAAAGAAATCAACGTATAACAATAAGGAAATCCACAACGGTTTCTACTGTCGAAAAGCTGGTCACGTGAAGAAGAAATGTCGGAAGCTGAAGGCTGATAAGTATAAGTCTGCAACAACAAGAAGTTCAAACTCGTTGGGCAAGCAGTTAACAGACAGCTGAAAGGGTACAGCATTCTCATCAATCAGAGGCATTAGACAAGCGGATACATGGGTATGCGACTCAGGAGTATCACATCACATGACAGAGAAAAAGCAGTATTCTGCCACGTACAAGAGGTTTTCATCTCCAGTTGACATATCTTTGGCAAATAAAGGTAAAATATTGGTCTGTGGTTCGGGGATTGTCAATGTCGAGATGCTGGTCCATGGCAAGTGGACCCCTGGTTATTTGGAAGATGTCTGGTATGTCCCAAAAATAGGTAGACATTTCTTTTCAGTATAAAGTGTGGAAGAGCGTGGTGTTAGTATATTTATGAAGTGCCAGCAAGCTGCGTTTCGGTGCAACAATCAAGTTATAGTAATAGACGAGTGGACAATTTATGCGTACATCATGAAAATGTGCGTCGTAGTTTTGAAAGCGATTTAAATAGAATTATTGTTTGTGATAATTCTACATCTTTAGCGGCAACAAAAATACAACCGATTAGTGACAAAACAAAAGAGACTTGATATACAGTAGTTGACAAGATTACCACCAGAGTGAAACAAAGTGCAGCATGGGTATTTAGGCGCGAATTACAATATTCTGACACGTAGTTCCGCGAGAACCAGCAGAGATTAAAATTGCAACTGTAACAGAAACTCTGCAGATCTGGCATGAGTGACTCAGGCATCAAGACAAGCGGCATGTACGAAAGATACTTGAGCAGAAGAACTTGAAGATAAGTGTGGCAGAAACAGGAGAATTCTGTGACGGATGTGCTTTGGGCTAAGCACGCCGGAAGTCCTTCAAGTCACGATCGGATCGACCCCAGGTCAGTGAAAGGTTTTCTAAGTGCAAAGTACTACGTGTGTTTTAAAGACGATTAGAGCAAATATCGTCGAATATTTTTTTCAGAGTGAAGTTGCCAAATGTCTGCACTCTTTTTTAAATGAAGTTCAACTACTGGTCACACAGTCAAAATGTTCCGATGTGATGGTGGCAAGGAACTCGACTGTGAAGAAGTTCGTCGCATTCTCAATGATCGTGGCATCACACTGGTGTTGCCAGCGCCGTACATGCCTGAACAAAATGGTGAAGCAGAGCGTGAACATTATACGATTGTAGACCTTTCTCAGTCAATGCTCTCAGTAAGCGGATTGCATAAGGCAATGTGGGCACAAGCGTGTGAAACAGTGGTGTGCCCATTGAATATTTTTTTTTTAAATTTGAGGGCTACGACCTTTTGCCAAAACACCATCGATATCATTTTACAATTTTCCTGGTAGACCACGGGAGGAAGTAAAACGAAACAAGTGGATTCAAGCTGTCAATAGAAAGAAATAAGGATTATTATTCATATTTGTTTTGTTCTGACTTGTTCTCAGTTACGAGAAATCCAAGAACTATGTTAAGAAACCAGTAAATTTCAAAAGTTGGTTTTATTTGTAAATCAAATTAAACTCGGCAGACAATCTTTGTAGTAATCTACTATAGAAATCACTTATAGCTTAAATTTCATATTTTTTACTAAATAATCAGTTAATCTCACTGTTGTTATTGCTTATTTACAAATATTGATCTACAATGGGCCTAATTTTAAAATAACATTAGTCTACATTTGTCATTCCACATAACTAGGGCCTTGCTATTTGTAACAACTGATGGGGCATTCAGATTTTGTGGTTATCGTATGATATGGTAGCAATTCGAACTTAACCTAACCTTTCATGTGTGAATAAATAACCTTTATAACCTTTCGTGTGTGAATTAATAAAAAAATACGATCAAATATTAATTTAATAATAATTTTGTTAGAAGGAATTGACGTGGATGGCCTAATAGAATAAGGCTCAAAATGACAATTTTGTGAGATTTTAATTTTTTTTCTTTTTTCAAATTTTTTGAAAATATTTGTTTTATTATGATCGTAGTCCCACATCTGTTGGTGTGTGTTTGAGTGCTATAAATCATAAAATTTATCACAATTTGGCAGAGAAAATAAATAAAGAATCCCAGCGTGTTTCCATACTAGCGCTGACAGTTTTTCTTATACATGTCAAATCATAATTTTATTTAACACCATTATTACATTCACAACTAGACATAGAATCAAATAATACCTAGGCTACTAAAATTATAGTATTTTTAAAACTTTTTAGTTCGTGCGATTTATTTAAATTTAGCTTATGGAATGGAAATTAATGTTAGTTGAATAATAGCGTATCAATTATCATGTTATAAATGTTGAATTTTATCTTGAAGTTTGGTCAAATCAATAATATGTCTTGCTTTAAATAAACCTAAATCCTTTCTAAAACATTTTTTTCGATCTATAGCCAGGATTAACCTTTTGGAAAGCATATTTAATAATTATTGCTTCCATTATTGTTGTGATAATGCATGTTAACTATATCAACGATATTAAACGGTTTCACTTTTGAGTTTCAAATTTTCGCCACATAAGTGCCTCATGCGTGTTACTAGCGCCCCTATAGTCTAAACACGGTGTCTGTCTAGTTGTGCTCTAAATACTGTAAAAGTCTGGTATATTTATTATTTTTCGACTGCTTATGTTTTCTTAATTCCTATTGGTTGGAATTACGTGCTACGGCATTTCATTGTAGACAGTCCATTTTGTAGTAAGGAACTTCAATACGAACGGCCAACTGACACATTAATACTCCAACTACCGACAAGCGGATACGAATCTATGTAGAATAGCCATTAACGCTTTCCAACGCTGTATAATTTTTCTAGGAGTTGATAGCTAGTAATGTTTCAAGTGGTAGTGCCCAGAGAACATAATGGTGTGATTATATTTTCATCGTGTTAAAGAGAGAGAGAATATCTATCTTAATTGTATGTATGACTATGATAAAATAAATTAATTTAAAGAATTTGCAATATTTATTTAATAGAGTGTATAACCTATCCAACCATTATCTTTTATGAATATAAAATTTATAGGTACGGTACTGGTTAAAGAACATCTCACACCTGAGGATGACTCAAGTAAGTTTGCTGGAGGATGAGACGAGTAAGAGGAGGGGTGTTGTCACCATCCGATTGGGGGATTTTTCTGTCACGAGGAGATGAGAAAGGAGGCCCAAGCAATTGCTGCAGGGCAAGCACTGGAGGTAAACTTAAAATATTACCTGACTGCTTTGGTTGTGAAATGCATGCTATGACTATAGGGTGTTGTATACAAATGAGCGACCTGGTAGTGCACTGTATTTAAAAAAATCTTACTAAGCGGGTAAGGGGGGTGGAGTGAGTAGGAAGACAAAGGCCTGTTCTGGTAGCCACCCTTAAAAACAAAAAACAAATCCCCTCAGACAACCATCTTGAATTGAAAAACCCTCACAGACAACTATTGTAAATGAACGATCTGGCAGAAAACCACTCCTCCAAACAATAACGGAAAATAAAACACAAAACCTCTAGTCATGGCTTAACATAAAATACAAATTATACAAACCAAACATAACGTTAAGAATTTTGGGGCTAGCTGCCTTGAAATACGAATAAATGTCTACCACTTTGAGCGATTCTGAAGTGGATATAAAGTCCCGAGCCTTTATATATCTGAAAATTCTGCTGATTTGGTATAATTAACTCCATCAATGTGGCTACAAGAAGTTCACATGGTGGGAGTGCCTGACCCAGACAACTTTGACAAAGTTAATCTCACCAAAAGCATAGATTTTAACAGCAGCTACAGGAAATGCTTAGAAGAAGATTCAGATCAGAATATTTGGTTCAACTTATACAGCGAGTGGAATCCAAGAAAGATGATCGTCCTATTTCTTTTGGATGCATCGTGCTGATTGGAAATGGCAACAGCAAACGGCTGAACTGGCCATTAAGTTTGGTCTTAAAAATTCTTCCTGGGCAAGATGGTGTCGTCAGAGCCATCCAACTTAAGACTGCTAATTCGTAGCTGTTGAGACCATATCAGAGATTCTACCCGTTGGAGGTGTATTCACAAGAATCTCTTGGCATTATGCTTCAACATCCAGTGGACAGGGTAAGCGCACTTGTTTATAGTGTTTCATGAAGGGAAAATCTAGCTCTTGGTCTGGACATACAATGAGATGACAGAAAATTTGGACCTTTGAATTTTGAGACATTTTGGTGAGCTGTCTTCTGCAAATCAGGTGGGAGAATGTTTAGTAATGAGCATTCTCATTGTTTTGTTTCATCTTGATAATGTATATTAGATTGCTGTACAGGGGGAATCCTAGGCCCAAGCGAACATTTGGGGTGTGCCGAGTTGAGGGGGGACCAGCGGCACCCTTATATATATTGTTTTGTAACTTAAAATAATTACAATTTCCTTAAAAATCTCACTTTACAATAAGAATATATGTAATATGTTTCTATAGACTCCTGGTTTGCTAAAGCATCAAATGCCTTGTTTGATTTTTACCCCCTCTCCTACAGCCACGGGCTAGTAACCAAGTTTCGAGGACGCAACACCTTTACTGGACACCCCATCATGACACCAGCAATAGACTCATCCCACTCATCTTAATGACTCAGTCAACACCAAAACAACCATGACCATTGAGTATGATATTCTTAATTCAATTGATTCAAGTAGCATCTTAAAATAATTTGCGAAAATGAAAGCTAGGAAAATCTACATATAAGTTTTTTTAATACAATTTCACTTGTATGCTTCTACCTAATTTATTTTGAATTACAAAGTTTAGTTTGTTATTTAACATTATATTTACAAATTATTTCATATTTTGTCAAACTTCAGCATCTAAGTAGAAATAGGCTAGCTTTTCATTTTTCTAATATATTTTACACTGTATTTTGGCCACATTAATTCAAGTTTATTAAAACTCCTGTAAAAGATCAGGGGCTATTATTTATTTTCACACCAATATTCAGTGTAATTTTACTAAGTCATACTTGACTTGTGACCATTTAAAATTAAGTTATAAATACACAGAACTCTTATGAACTTAATAGGAAATGCAGTGCTGTTTTAACGGGTAGGCCAACTGGACTAGGGCCCAGGGCCTTGTACGAAATAGAGGCTTCAAATTGATAGTTTGTTTAATTTTTGTGTGATTTTTTTATTTAAAAAACGATAATACGTATACTACTAACTCAAGAATTAGAGTTTTTCAATGTGATTAAAGAATTTGCTGCTCACAATTCAAGACAAAAAAAACTTAAGCCAGGAAAGAATTTGTGAGTATCAGAAATTTATTATATTTATATTCTTAACTATAGATTTTTTACTGACACTTCAATGTGCTATCACTGAGCACTGACAAATTAGGAAACAAATTTCTGTTTTGTTTTGATTTCAAAACAATGTTAATTTCAGCTTCATTTGCTTTTCTATGATTCAATTTCCACCCTTATTTCTTTTAGGTTTTTGCTTTTATCAACAGATTATCGTTTGTTAATTTTTAAAGCTCGGAGACATATTTTTTTATCGCAAAAATTTGAAGATTTAAAAGTTAGTGTGAAAAGAGTCCGCAAAAACGATTGGGACAAGATCCTCTGAATGTCTTTACACCTTAAATTAAACGGGAATGGGTGAAAGCAAATTCACATTCGCCTTATCAATGTCAACTACCACTCCTACTTGTTCAAACCTTTCACTTTCTCTAGAATATAATTCCTGTTCAGTTTCATTATTTACAGATTCAGAATCCTTGCTTTCATAATCACTAACAAAGTGATCACTCTCACTTGAGCTATCAATAAATATTGCAAGTATTTCTGTGTCTTGAATCACAGCTTTCCTCTTAGTAAGGCTGTATCCGAATAGTCAAGTACACTTGACTTGATAAATTTACACTTTACACGCATTTGAGATCGAAGACTGCAACAGACTTTTCGAACGGCAAAATACCCTTTACACGCTTTTGAGTACGCAGAGCTGCTTCCTACCAGTAATCTTATAAACTCTTTTAAACACCATCTATCAGAAGGGAATGAAAGCGAATACAACGTTTTATTATCCATTCCCGATTATTTTTATCAGACATTTCCAACACAACACAAAAACACTACATCAAAAGCAGTATCGTAACAGTTAAAATACTTAATCACACATAACATATTACACATCACAGATCACATTACTCTAGCAGACAAAAAATTAAACGGTTGCCAGTCAAACTCCGCATCGACGGCCTGTCAAGGGTAACTTGCTGTCACCCTTGGTCTCAAGGGGTTGTGAGGGGTGCATCGGCTCACTTCGTGACTATTGGGACGGTTGTTCACTCGATCACGTGATTGGCAATGCAACTATCGAGTGAACGTCAAGGGTCGATGGCGCGTGAAGTAGACTATTCGGATACAGCCCATGTTTACAAACAAGGCCAAAGATAAAATTCATAAAGTAACTATAAAATAATTTAAAATTTTCATATTCGATACATCGAAACTCTAAGTGCAAAAATAAATAAAAGTAACTTGAACATACGAGAACACAGTGGAAATAAAATATATGTCTACAATAATACAGTGCAAAAGAAAGCAAATAGTGAAACCTTCGAATGCTGGAGGTCTAATTATAGTAATTTGTGTACCTGGATCATTGATCTCTATAATATAACTGGATGTACATATACATGCACATTCCAAGGATAAAGGCGTGACGCTCAAGTGTATCGTCTGCTACATTGAGGGGGGGGGGACAGATTTAACGGTTTCTTTAAATGTTCTTATGCGAAAACATGTCTCTGATGAATAAAAGTGTTATTATTTGAAAATAGTGAAGTATTATACCACACTTTCCTGAAGAAACATTTACATTAAAGGATATACAATCCAGTTTTACAGGTAATACTGTACAAATACGAATAAAACCTTAGATATTTCAGTTTTTATGTAGTTGTCATCAATGCTGCTTACAGTCTGTCACGACTACACTTATATTTAAAGTTGGTTATTAGCTTGTATATTGGTTTAAGAAACAATATTATATTGAAAGTTCGATAAATATAATGAACAAGGTATCTTAAAACTTGATTACATTTGTTTGAATGACAAACTTTGTATAGTTGCCATGTATTCAAACTATCACTTAGGTTATAGGCTTGTGGAAAGTATTATTATAATACCTCTTTTTTTTTAAGTTGGCTCATATCTTTCAGAAACCATATTATGTTGAAATTTCGATAACTATAATGAAACAAGTTAGCTAAAAACTGTATTACATTTGTTTGAATGACACACTTTGTGTAGAAGTCTTACGTTCAAATGATAATTTAGGTTATTGGCTTGTAGGAAGTACAGTATCTACTAAACCCTGATTTTAGTAATAATCCCAATCCGTAAGGCCTTATTTCGTACCAGAATACTATCATATATATAATATTTTGGTAGGATAAACGGCAATTTAAAACGGAAGTATAAATTTCCTTCTGTAAGGTCTTTTATGCTAACCAAACACAACTATAGGGTAGTATTCTGGTACGAGATAAAGCCTTACAAGCGAGCTTCCTTCAAAAATCATCGTATATATTAGGCTACATCAACTTATTTAAAGAGAAAACTAACCTGTTTTGAACTTTTATATGCTCTTCAAAGCTTTAACTAACATATTTATTTAATTTAACCATTCACACATTGATGTATCTAATGTATTCAATCAAATTAATGAACGATGTCAAAATGCCACATTTCCGTGTATGGGTGTAAGAGAGAAAGAGATACCCGAAAGTTTCCTTCTCCCTTACACAATGGTATGTAGACGACAGCTCGAAAATTTCAGCCACAGATGTCCATCCAGTTATATTATAGAGATCAATGACCTGGATATATTCGAATTGCACGCGTTCTTATAAGTTTTGATACTAGCGCTTTATTTCTTCAATTTCTAATAATTGTACCTAAATAGTAGTTCGACTTCGACTCGTATATCTTAGATTTTGTTCTATACTTTTACATTCCAAATAAAATTTAAATAATAAAATCGATGGAATGTCGAAACAAAAGAAGGTCTATTATCTTATAAAAAGGAACTTTGAACTATGATTCAAATGACCCTTGTGATCCTTAATAATAAAATAGTTTAAAAACTCATTTCTATACTATCTTCTCTAAGCTATTCAAATTCAATGCTCCCTATTTACATTCGATTAATTTTCACCAGAAATGTCAAAAGATTTCAAAATCTACCTCGACTAAATGTAATTTATTATAATTCATTATTAAAGGGTAGTTTCGTTTGTCTATCAACAATGCCGAAACCAAAATTGTATATAACTCGTCCTGATGTCCCAGAAGAGGGTATTGCAATGTTGCAAGATAAGTAAGTAGGCCAAGTATTACATTATAACCCCAATATTTTTTTATAGCACCGCGTCCTATTACCTGTTCAGGTTATAAGCATATGTACTACAGTCGAACTTGGCTAATTTAAAGCTGAACAGACCACTAGAAACATTCGAAATATATCCCTACAACAATTCGAATTATATATCTTTTATTTCAGTTAGAAAAATAACGTCAATTCATTTAAGTAAAATACACAAGTGTATATTATTTTATTCTTAGATTTTCCATAGCAATATGTACAAAGCAAATTATGCTGTATTTACAGGGTTTTTTAAAATCTAGAAATGTTTTATTGTTTTTCAGAGTTAATACTTCTAGTTTATTCAGCACCTGGAGAATAGAGGGGCTTATATTATGTTGTCCCTCAATAAACTGTTTCAACTCGGAAGTTCAGTCTCTTCCCCTTCATCTGAAGATGCACTATAATTTATATGGTTCATAACATCTGTCAAAATTTCTTCATCTGTCATTTCACAGCAAATTGCCAGGTTCTCGTCCAAGTTCACAAAATTCTTATAAGGAACACCTGTGTCATGTCCAACATCTTCCCAGTTGTCCACAGCGGGAATGATCTCAACAGCTTCATTTTGCTATTCACTATCATTGTGGCAGAAACCTCCTTTTCGAAAGCAGTTGCCGATAGTGCTTTGTGTCACTTGGTTCCACACAGTGTTATACATTCGGGCAGCTTGGAGAATGTCAATTTTAACCTAACTATTCTTACCAATGGAAGCACCCGAGAGAATGTTATGGACCACAAGGCGTTGGTAGAAGTACTTGAACGTTTTAATTATTCCTTGAGCCATAGATTGGATGGGCTACTAACGTCATATTTGGGTGGGGGGAAAGATGGGGGGAACAACCTTTCCATTTGATTAATGTTGTGTGCAGTGCAGTTGTCAACAAACAATACAATTGTTTGGTTTTGTTTGAAAATTTTAGTGCCCCTGCATGCAATGAGCAACAGTCTTAGTAGTCATTGTGTTGTTTACGCGAGATTTCATGCTTATTAATCTTCAAGGTAATATACTTCGAATTAAACAAAATAAATTTTAATTACATATGATTTTTAACATTGTTTTAATAGAAGGTTCTTTTAATAGAAGGTTCAAGGGACCAAGGGAAAAGTTCAAATTAAACACAAATTTGTATTATATATGTGTTCGAACTATCCAATTTGACTGTACTTAAGCTAGGAGCTATGGACAAAGAATGTTGAATTTAGATTAAGTGTACCTGCATTTGTGTGGAGGGAGAGTGGAACACCATTTAGGAAAAACCAACCTCAGTACACATGACTGGGATTCGAACCCCAGACTCCCTGTCATCAGCAACCTAGTCTAACACGAGAGTGACGCCTTATACCATGTGGCCACCAAAGCAGCTCCTAGTTTATCACACTTAGGCCTATTATTTTTTATAAAATTACTTGTGGATTATCGGTATTTTAAAAAGAAAAACAGGTTCTGTATCAAAGTTTGAGCTAGTTTTAGATAGCGAACAGAGACAGAACAAAACAAATCCTAACCTAAGTGTACCCACATTTTCATGAAAGGAGAGTGAAAAATCATTTTGGGAAAACCACCCTTTGAAGGCCTACACCCAAGCAAGATTCAAACTTCGATCTCCCTGTCATTGACACACTAGTCTACTGCAAGAGTAGTGCATTAGAAAATATGGCCACCGAAGTAAGTATCATAAGATTCAAATAGTACCTACAAAGATTGTTTATAAATTTTCCTTAGTTACAAAGTCAAAAAATGAACTCGCCAACATCACTAAGATTAAAGAATATTCAAATGTCATCATAGAAAAGTTAATTTAGTAAGCAATAATTAATTTGTTTCTAATGAAAACCATCCCAACCTATCTAAACCTAACCTTTCATGCATCAATAAATAAACATTTCAATGAGTTTTATTATTAATTAGAAAGTTTAAAATGCTATATTCGTTAATACAGTATTTTAGTGCAAGATATTAAACCAAACATGTTGACACTTGGAAGGTTAGGTTTTGCTAGATTGGAATCTAGTTTATAGGCTAAAATATACACATTAACTTAGGGCTAATTATTGCGTACCAAAATACTTTAAATGCAGAGCTGGAACTTTTCCATTCCTTTAATATTCATGTTGTTCTCTGATTTATGTGAATAGCCTATAGCCTATTTTAATTTCGTAGTTGATTTTTTATCACCGCATCTTACTATCTGTTCAGGTTATACACATTGTATCCCAAATTTTCTGTTGGGGGGTGGGGTAGGGCTCATTCTTCAGACGGCCATTTCAAGAAAATATATTGAATTAGACCCATTCTTGCATCCACTAATAATGTTTATAACTTTAAATAGAAAACATACTAATTTTACATACATTTTTATAAAAACTAGTACATTTTCTAGTAAAAGTTATAAAAATCATATTAATTATTAGTAAACGCATGGGTCAGCTGTAATATATATTTTTTTACAAAATGTTTACATGTTTTTATCTCTGTGTGTGGAGGAATCCCTGAGTATATTACATTTTATTATTCACGATGTTTAGTCCGCTTAAGAAAGTGAAACTGAAATTAATTATTAATGTATTTTTTTAGTTAGGAATTTATTATGGTACTTCTATCTTTTTATAATAATTTTTAATGTTTGTTAAAATTTTGGGGAGGGGCTTTAGCCCCACGAGCCCTTCCCCCTCTAGATACATGTCTGCATTGGGGTAGAGATGAGAAAGGTAGCACTTTAGAAGAAGGCCTAATCTACCCATATTTGCGTGGAATGGGAGTGGGAAACCATTTAGTAAAAACCACCAGACTCGACCGGGATTTAAACCTTGACCTCCCTGTCATAAGCAGACCAATCTAACATGAGAGTGATGCCTTAAGCCAATGTGGTCCACCTGGTGACCTGCAGGCCAAATGTGGCTCGCACTCACTGAAAATGTGGCCCTCATGGTATCCTGGAGGAAAATTAAAGGAAATTCCTTTGTCGAGATGTGAAAAGAATTCAAATAAAAATATTTATTTAAAAAGGTCATTATTGCATTTTATTATACATTTAATGATTAATAAAAATATGTACAGCATATATACATATTTATGTATAATGCTAAGATGTTTTATGAAAGTGTGGGTGCATATTTCATGATAGGGGCCTACCTTTTGGGGGATTAATCCCTAACAGGTTTTTTTTGAAGTAAAGTTTAAAAATCCTCTTAACAAGAGATATAATTTGTATCTAATTAATGAAAGTAATTGGTTATTGAGTTGTCGACCTCAGTGGTCTTAGGGCACACTGCTCGCTGCAGGAGCTGATGTTCATGGGTTCAAATCCAGCCGAGGTTGATGGATTTTTCTTGAGCGATAAAAACTGTAGCACAACTTACTTTGGAATGAAAGTAAAGCCGTCAGTCCCATGTTGATTGGCATGTAAAAGAATCCTGGAAGGTATATGAAAATACCTTTTCGAGCAGAATTGGAGGCCCTCTCATTCTCGTGCATAGAAAATTCTCCTGTGCTTATATAACAAGTCAGTTCAGAAAGTGCATGTTAAATACCTCAAATAAATTTATTAAGGGTTGATTTTAGACCTTTATTAAGTTGATAGTATTACAAAATAGATCTTTGGCCCGCGGTACAAACTGATAATAATATTTGGCCCCTGGGATGAAAAAGTTGGATCACCCGGCCTTAGACCATTCGGCCACTGAAGCAGGTAATTTTCCAGAACTTACCTAATACAACATTTACAAACAATCTCAAAATTGGTACCTATTATTCGATTCTTGTATTCTTATTGTGTGTACTTTTTTTGTAATAGTAAAAAGTTTTGTAGAAACAATGAAAAAAAAAGTCTAATTGTCATCCCCAAAGTTATTTCCAAAAACACTAAAAATTTTATTTGGACGATATTACCAATTCTAATTAAGGCTAATATTTGTTATAATTTATTGGCAACTGAAAGGCTAGATTTAGTTAGGTTGGTATATCTTATAATATAAAACATTAATTATTATGCACTAAAATACTTTTGGCATTGTGTCTATGTGAGTTCGCTGATACCACCATTCCAAGCAATGTTACACATTACAATTACAATTTTAACTTAATAATTCCGGTACTATAAAACCTACAAATAATTTTAATATTGATATTTTTTGAATATCTGTATTCTTGTTTTGTGAATTAATAATATTATTGCATTTTTTAGAATTAGGTATATAATCTAATCAAATAGAGAGTAGACTATTAATAAGATTATCATCTTATTTATTTTCTTGATATCTGCTTATATTTAATTTAGGCCTATTCTTAAAAATCTAACTTTTTTGAAAAAATAAAAAAAATACGAATACATGTTATTTTGCCAGTAGAGTTATGATTTATGTTTAATAATACAGTAACATGTTCACATGACAACTAC
Organism: Timema genevievae; assembly: GCA_902155825.1. Taxonomy (NCBI): domain Eukaryota; kingdom Metazoa; phylum Arthropoda; class Insecta; order Phasmatodea; family Timematidae; genus Timema; species Timema genevievae. The sequence continues at coordinate 35,226 of CABFWO010004977.1, forward strand.
TGTTACTGTAAAAAAAGAAGCATTATTTCTGTTTTGCATAGGTTTGAAATAAAGATGTGGTCTGGTAAGTCTCCTGTGCCAAGAGAAGAACTGATCAAACAAGTGAAGGGAGTGGATGCCTTGTTTTGCTTCTTGACAGATAAAATAGACAAGCAAGTACTAGACAGTGCGGGTAAGCTTAGTTGGCCATCATGTCTGTTGTTTCTAAGTTAATTTAGTTGTAAACTCAACAAAGTTGTTTTACTTCTTCTAAACAAATTAAATTTCAGATTCTCAACATATTCTAGAATCATTTTAAAAGTCATTAGGCCACATATTATAACATACATTTTTGCTATCGATGATTTACACTCAAAGGATCAGGGTGTCTACCAGTACTGGAAATACTGGAAATATACTTGATTTTATTTTTACATTGAGTGAAATATTGGATTGAGCATTTTGACACCCCTGATATTATTTGGATTACTGATAGTTCTATTTTGACCACCCCTCAATTATCCCCCCTCTGGTCTATCTTGTTTGCCACACAATTAGTTGACCTTGCAGATGACCTTGCAGTGGGGATGTTTGCCTCACTTGCTGACCTTTCTATTCTCACTCTCTACACTAAGCCATCCCTCTCCCCTACCCCTTACATACTAGAGAAAGAAACAAATAACGTTTTTTACTACCAGCAGCCAATCTCCCCCTTACCTGCCCCCC